>NQII01002345.1:515197-610123 GCA_002778355.1 Clitarchus hookeri
AAATAATTAGGAAGTCCTCTGATTTCACAAAGTAGTCATTAATGCCAGCGTAATGAGGAAACGTTTATCTATAAATAAAACTTGAAACGCGAATTACTTACAAATTCTTTACAGAGAAGGCATGTAGTTACTGCCATAGTAAAATGTCAGTTAGATAACAGAATTATTATTCTGTCGCTACCCAACACCTCTTCATTAACCTAAAAATAATATTCTGACGTGATTTCGATAACTTCATACCTACCATACGTATATAAACCAAATAATATGCTGTGCTTATTCAGCATTCTTCTTCTGAAATAAGTAAACTGTGGATTTTCTAATGAAAACGATTTATTGACTATCAGTACGTGAACTCTTACTGTGACGATTGAAATGTTAGTTTTATTTTTATAAATGCATTAACGCCAGTATATTCAAAGATAACAAAAATACACTAATGAGCAGTGCAGTATTTCTATGCCAATTTGAGTTATCCAAAAAATAGTTTTTATTTTACTACTGTTGTCTCAAAAATGTGTAACATTATTGAGTGCTGAAATTATTATTTAATTTTATATATAATGAAGAGTATACTAAGAAATATATTTCAAATGTATCCTACAAGATATTATAACCGAAGGGTTGCAAATAACAACACACGAAACTAGTTGCATAAAACAGAAGAAAATTATTTATGAAATATTCTTATTACAGTTAAAGCCACTTAACCAAATATGTAAACAAAAAGTAATGAAAAAANGAAAATTATTTATGAAATATTCTTATTGCAGTTAAAGCCACTTAACCAAATATGTAAACAAAAAGTAATGAAAAAATAGAAAAACAAAAAAACATTTTAAAGTTATATTTAATATACTCATAATACAAAACGAAATCGAACCATGGTTATACCATAATATTGCAGTCATAAAATTAACATGTGCACGCATGTTGCATAACAAGAAACGTTACCTTTATACACACATATTAAGATAAATTTATTACTGGCATCTGGACTAAGACGGGTTATGTGGTCTTTAGAAACTCACAACTTTTTACACACATGTGTTACATTAAATTTATACAGGAATTTTCAGTGAACTTTATTACATTGGATCACAACTTATAACAACTAATTTTTGCAAGAGATTTCAATATTTTTATATGAACTCATCGCTTTTTGATTAGTCAGTATAAACTAGTTTATTTAATGTTTTCTTGTCTGAAACCTCATCGAAATAGAATAATTTACACATGTGAAACTAATGTTTGATTACAAAACCGGTGCAATGAATGTATAAAGGAATGGCTTTACTGATTAAGACACCGCAAAGACCAAAATAATTATTTCGGCATTTCTTATAACTCAATGCGAATATCGTCGACAACAAAATTAATTAAATAAAAAATCTTACTCACAAAAATATACAAAATATACACTTGTATATACCTACACGCAAGTAGTTATTACATAACATAAACAATCCACTTTAACTTCAATATAAGCAAATTCTTTACACTGGCTAATTTAGAAAATATTTTTACTAGCCGTTGGTTTTATATACACTGTCAATACGATCAGGCTGCCTTTTAAATTCCACATCAACGAGTGAATTTTGCAAATTAAATGTTAAAATAATTACTAACGTATCAGATAGGAGCCAGGTTTTTCAAAGCATTAGTAATTATAAAAATTTCTTGAATGGTAAACTTCTGTATAAACATAAAAATTTGTTCGCATCACCAAATTAAGTACTATGATTTTGTATAGTGACATAGCTTCATACAAGGACAGTATTTAACTAAAACAATTGATTGCAAACGATATCATTAGTTTATATAATAGAGTTAGTTACAATCGTACGCCAATTTCGTATGCATAGCACATGTTAACGGTTTTACAATAAAAGTGTAATAAAAATTAATAAGTTATTTTTCAAAATTCTGAAAAAATTTTAATGTTCACATTTTTGCACATTTAGGCTGTTCCTTGACGTAAACTGCTTCAGAATTCCCAACACATATAGGAATAAAAGTGGGTGATTCATTCAAAAATTAACTTTACCTTGGAATCTTCCACCCAATATTTTATCATTCCTAGGGCCTATATAAAAATAAAAACAATTTATAAACGGCAGCAGAGGGAGCAGACACATATTCTGCGGCATTAATGGTACAGTTCATATTTAAAAGAAAATTCTAGATATTGGTAAAAGGAGTAAGATGCCGAAGAGGTCTAGTATTTTGCATTAACACAGTTTTGCAGCAAACATTTTTTTTACGTTCGCTAAATTACAGATTTACATAAAAGAAAATACTAATAATACTTTCAGAAAAATTATACACCTTAAATATTGTACTTGCGTGTACAGGATGAAAATCCTCATTAAGTGTAGGCCTAAATGCAAGAATGTTACTGGCCAATTTATTTATTTTGGGCACCTTCTTCTACTTTAGCTAGTAAAACTTCCGTGGTTAGTAACGTTACTATCAAAACACCTGCAGTCAAAGAATAGCATCATACTTACATGAGTTAACTTCTCTTTTTACAAGGGTATATAAATAATTACTTTCCCACAATTATTTTAACCAGCTGAATAGCACTTTTTGGAAGTTAGTAGTGAATTTAATGCGGAGAAAATAAAATTGTATTGCAATCATAGGTCCAATACGATGAGCTTTATTTGTAATTCACAACGACAAAAATGAATTACGTAAAAAAAGAATGTTGTTCAACCAAGAAGCACTTAAATTTTTTCACAAAAATTATTTCAGTTGTAAAATGCGAGGAGGTATTATTACATATTTCTAAATAAAAATAATTATGATAAGTCTTGTTTATTTAATTAGAAATATTGGAGACCATAGTATGTTTAAACGTCAAAACATTACAGCAAATGCACATTTGTGAGGTCATATTTTATGCAAATGACAAAATATATACTCAGCGTTTTGCTGTAGGTGTCAGTAAAAATTTCAAAAATTTGAAATATTTGATTGGGGAAAATGTTAAAATCAACATTTTTGGCTAGAATAACTTTATTATGAGTTTCAATTTGAAGATTTCAGTAAACACCATCCACAAATCTTTTCTCAAATTTTTTTCCAAGGTTTTGTTAAAATATATTAAGTTTTTTTTGTGTATGTTTACTTATTAAGTATTACAATGTCAAAATGTGGTTTTTTATCTCAAGCCGCACGTAAGTTATCATTGAATATATTTCTTTGGGTATTTAACTATAAACATTATATGTCCGGTCTAAAGCCAGAATTACTCTCACGCGAGTTGATTAAATACGCATTTAAAAAACATGTATCTTAATGTATGCCTACCTATTGCCAATTTGCAAGCCGGTACTATCATCGTCGTACACTGTTATGAAAGACGTTCATCCACAGATATTTATTCATGCAGTATTCAAAATATTTATTAGTAACGGACAAGCCAGGTAGACATTTATCTTATTGTGTAGCAGATAATTATGGTTATAATTAAGAATGAAATCCCGGGAATCCTATGATATTTCTGTAAATAAAGAAGAGAAATTTTAAAATGGCTCTTTGTCGACGATGAATAAAATGTGTACTATAGTATTACTAGCTACTCCCACGGCTCCACTCGCATGGACTACAGAATTATTGTTTAGGGTTTTTTAAAAATAAAGTTGACTTTTCTTAGTGTTAATCTTCCATACTCTATACATTTTATAGAAGTCAACGTCTTGGTGAATTAAATAGACAAAACACATATTAGTATTTCTCTGTTATAGATAGGTATATGCTACCATAAAGTTTTTTTAGGTCTTTTTATTCTACATAATTCTTTACTACGTGATATTGTTCAATCGTTAAGCGTTTAGACAGCGTATTGCAAGGAAGCGCTCTGGTGGCAAACTTTTTTCTGCCTCGATTCTCTATTGTCGTTTGTAAATTTTTTGAGATATTTTCTTGCGATAAAAAGAATCCAGTAACACCTTTCAGCCATCCAACTATCTCTATGCAAAAAATCACGTCGATCCGTTGCTCCGTTGCGACATGATAGGACAAACAAACAAACACACTTCCGCATTTATAATATTAGTTAGGATGAGTGTCTGGGTAATAAAGTTCAATATATCGCTACTCCTAAGATTTGTTTTATTTTCAAAAATTAGAAAAATTATGCCATTTGTTATGTGTAGAATCGTCAAACAGGACACGAGTTTCACAATCACCGTGGTTGTAAACTTTGCTGTTTTGACCACTTGGAAGCGTTGATAGCAACCATTGTCTACCACCAAATGTCTTTTTAGGGTTTGCTTTTATAGCTCTTCTCGGAGCGAATAGGTGTTGTTATCATAATTTTCACACTCTATAAACATTTAATAGTCAACAAATTTATATTTATTTTAACCATTAGGAATTAATTTAGTTCAAAAATGAAGGTAACTCGTGACCTACAGATTATTACTATCGGCGAAATACACTGATTTTCGATATATAGGACATATTTAAGTGAATCTTACTACTCCAAGGCATTTGTTTATTCGAGTAAAGATTGCAGTATGATCAAAAATGCATGGTTTTTGTACCTATTATTGAAAAAGTACGAAAATATTTAGGAAAATATTGAAACTATCAGATGCCACACGTCTTGTAAACTTCGTGTTAATGGCTTTCGAATGTCTTAGACTTTAGGCATCGTGTTGAAATGTTATCGGCTGTAAGCGTGTTGCCTTAGCGACCATCGACACAGAACGCCCTTGTGAAGTTTCTGACGAATACGCAAAGCGTATAATCAGAACTTGCTCCTTAGAAGACATTCCTTTACTTTACAATAGTCGTTTGTAACCTAAATAAAAGTGAAACAGTCAAAATAGTTAGCAAAATTCGCATATTATGTATTACATGGATCACTTTTTGTATCTGTACTCCTTTCTCAAATGAGCAAAAATTGTATGACTAAACCCTAGATTTTCAGCTAGAAATACACCTGTTACAAGAGGAGTAGCAGGTTATGGGAAACCAAGTTTGGTCACAACTGTTAACTCAGTGGGGCAAAGGCCAATAAAATAATGACAGCGGTCTGGGTATGTAGACTGTTATGCATTCTAGCTTACAGGCCAATGATAACGCCAGATTTTCTGTCTCTTGTTATTCGCATTTTCAGTTGGACACACTACTTCTTCCATGCAAAAACATACGCACACTAAATAAACGTTATTACAAAACATTTTTGCGATATTACAAGATAAGGACAGACTTCAGTAATTATTGACACCAAAATGCCTTACGGCGTGTAAAACACCCGTGAAGCGGAATTGGTTTACCGGCTGTTACATGTATTGCTTTGTGTCTATATAATTAAGAGTGTTAATATTGTGACAGTTAAATTAAATAATTTATAAATGATGATAAACGCACTTTACAATCTTGTCTTCCTAATATAACACTCCAGCGTTGGTGGAAAAGAAAAGATTTCGAATGTAGCCTAGGAAGGCCTACAACAAATATCACATCCCTAGGTTAGTATCCAGTTGTTTAATATCCCTTGTAACAGAATTAGCTTTAACTCAGTGGGGTCGGCCCTTCAAAATGCTTAACGGAAGGCAGTAGAATAAAATAAACTCACAGTGTAATTTTGGTTTGAAACTGCTGTATAGGTTATTCTATTTAGAAACCGTTCCCTTTGTGGTATTATAAGTACTAATTCCGGACCTTAGAAGTATTATATATATTTGAATGTATCAAATACTGATTTCACAATATTCGTCGTCAAATTTATAAATTACCACATTTGGAGTATGACTGCCTTCCAATGAGCACCAAACTATTTTTAATTGCTGAAGACAATTACACATTCCAGCATTCTACAATTTTGGAAGATGTTTCCTGGATGTTTCAGTTTCTTGTTTTTGTTTATTATAAAATGTAATTTTCAGAGTTTTTGTAATAAAAAATTAAGTATTTAAATATATTATTCCGTACTTAAAATATTGTTATCTTAACTTGCCCTCCAAAGTTGCATTTTTTCTGAACACTCTACCCTACAGAAAGTTTCAAATTCATTACATAATTGTTTTTGCGCATATGTTGTCTTCACACACAACGGAGATTTATACAATTCAAATCAAACACTTAGCTTCATTTTAAGTTATTTTGCTCTGTTTTTATTAAGAAATCATAGTTTCGTACTTGTGTTTAACGATACATCTGCCCTAGCTATTATCCGGGCTAGAAGAAATATTTTTCTCTTTAAATCTTAATCATAACTCACCTTCGGTATCCCTGTGAAATGGTAATCCTACAGTTTTTTCTCACAGAAGCATAGTGAGGGGTGCTTGAAGTCGTATATTTATTTCCATTTGCTTGATTTGTTATGTTCTTCGTAAGCAGCTTCTTTAAAATAACAATTTTAAACGTAGCAACCGATTGACGGTATCTTAAATAAATTACTATTTCAATTATTATTTCGATATTTACAAAACACCTTAGTAATTCCCTATGGCGCCGTTTTTTATAAGCCATACTTATTTTAAGGAGGAAAACAATTGCACGGAGAAACAATTTTTTACTTTATCATTTTTTTATACTTACTGAGACATGGATTGTGGTTATAACCTCATCGGTAGTAACAGAATTTTGTATTTACTACCTCATTTTATATGACAGATAGCATCCAACTGATGAACTGATTTACCAATCACATCAATGACATAAACAATAATTTATAATCTGTTTAAACATTAAGGTATAAATGCTTTAACTGAACATTTACACCTCATTTCCGTTATTGAAGTGGTGACAGGAAAACTTTCAACTTAAATGTACTGCTGTTTTTATATTGTTGTATGAAGGTTGATATTATTTAACTAACCTAGCACTGTTCTTCGTTAGAGCCGGCACTTAAGAAGCTCTTACGATAAAGTCACAATAATTATTTAATTTGTTTTCTGGAAGAGTTATTAAAAGCTACAATAAAACTTATAATTCGTAAAAGGTATTCACCACGACATTTAACACAATCCAAATTAAAATCGCTACTACAAAAATTTCAGACATATTTGTCCTTATTAAGAACATTAAAAATTACCAAAATATTGAAAGTAAACCAAGTGTAAATGCGCATTATACCCCTAAAAACCATATGACAAAATATATTCTGATTTATAATCCATGCAACAGATTCTGCTCACAACTTAAACCAAAACAAAAAACTATTTTGAACTATAAAGTGAGCTGCGCTCATGAAATAGAGTTGCTAATAGAGAGAAATCAGGTTGATGAATAAGTATCAATTAGCAAAATACTAACTACGTGGGTGATAAAAGTAAAATAGATATTTACCTTCTTGTCACTCAAATGTAGTATACGAGTTCTACAGTAATATTATTGGTACTTATATGTTTCATTACATTTTTAATCGCTACATTGATTTCAGTTAACATTCGCTCATAATATACTTTCACTTCATTTATGGCGAAAGCGTGTGAAATATTTAACATTAAATATATATGTCACTATTACCACACAACATTTGGCAATGAAAATTCCATTTCAGTTCTATATTTTCAAGCAAAGCCAAACTACCATATACAGGACACAATGTAAATTTTGCAGCAGCACCTTTTGACGTCAGGGTTCTTGTCGCAGTGTCGGGACTGATATTATGGATGAAAACTACTTAGCCCATTTCTGTCAAACCAAACCAAAATATATTTACGCGTTATACACAATCTGAACATGTTCATACGTATTTGCATCATTAGTTGTGCAAGACAATTTGCGTAAAAGCCAGAGTCATTCACAAAATTCAAATTGAACGTTTCCGTAAACACAACACAACCACATTATCTAGATTTGAAACCACCGTGTTTGAATAAATGACTTCACTTAATGTAAAATATTTAAATTTTATAATACAAAGTTTAATTTTCCTGAAAATAAGTAGGCCTACAAATGGGTTTTCACGCTTTGTGGCCCAGACAAAAAAAATACATTTAGATGAGGCATCTGGCAGTCTTAGAAGCAATATCTTTCATAGCATAAGGAAACACAAAATACAGTATCACAAAATATTTCTGGCATTGTGTTATCACTTATGAAATTTTGTGTTCATCTTAAACACGTTTATTCTCACGTCATCAATATTCCTGTAGATTCTGCACGGATAGTAACCCTTTCGTATTTAACATCTGTGTGGCATTTTAAACAGTACTCATGCTAACTGACAAAGAAATACAACAGTGAAGAGCATAATGCGTAAATAAATTTTTATCGAAATCGGTTGTGTGTTTTTTTTTTTAACAATTACACAATCTCGATACTCACACTGCGGTGGTGGAATTTACAAGAAATTATACTAATCTTAAAACTGTCACAGAATGAGCTAAAATTTTTAGACAGAAACATTTTATTCCAGGATGATGTTATTATTAAACAATTAGTGTTTATTCAATCTTTTAACACTGCAATATCTTAAATTACTAGCTGTTTCGCAAAATAACAATTTCGAAATACATTGAAGGAAAATAACATTTACACTTATTTAAAAAATGTATATTTTTTAGGACGTAATTCATTGCCTACGACGGCATACGTAGTGTGATTAATCAACTCTTGATTTTCAAACTTTAGCAAGTATATCACAAACAATAAATAATTCCCGGACTGCCAAATGTTACGTTATATTTTGGTGCATTGTTGTTGCACACTAATATTATTTGAATTCTCACTATTCAGTTGGGCTTAAACTTTGCTGGAATTTGTCATTGCTGTATCGTAACTCCCACAAGAGCAATTTGTACATAAAATTTCAGAACGTCTTACAAAATTTCATCATCTTTTACTACATATACTATTGCCAGTTCCAAATACCATAACGAAAATGTGGGAAAATTTAAAAAAACATCACACTTACTTTCAGAATACACATTTTTTAAACAGATGTACTACAAAACTCCTAAGTAACCGTTTTTCTCGCCTAGCTGCTGACTATGACTAATTTGTCAGATCTTCTTAATATATTATTGGGTTTTAATCATTGTATATCATTTTAAGACACTAAAATTATCGCTTATATTTAAATAAACGTAGTTACGACAATAAACATCGGATAATATTAACAAAACAAAAAAATTGGAAGGGAATCGCCACGAAGTCAACAGTCACGAACAAAATACCTTGTTTTATTAGCAAGACTGCTAAACGAAGATATACTGATGCAGCTTAATTGTTACAGATGCCATCGCTGTTCTCACCTGTAAACATACTGATCTTTTAAAACGTACTTTTTATTTACTAAACAAATTGTAATCTTCGTGTCACCTCATTGTTCTACAATACCGGTGTTTTCTTCCTTACAGCAACGTATGCGCACTTTAGAAGATTCGGCACTGTACACCTGGTCCGATTACCTAAGTGGGCCACTTGAACAATTTAAGGAAAATTTTGAAGTTAGGTAGAAAATTATTTCGCACAGTTTATGCTGTATTTACTAATGCAATGTGATTTTTTATAAAGCCAAAATACAAGAGTGCACGTAACGAAATTTGTAACGAATGTTAGTTAACGAATTATGCACGTTTGCTGTAGACAATCGCAGGAATTTTCGCTTCATGGGAGTTTGTGCTTACCAAGAACCAATTACTAGGTTTGTTGGCACACGTAATGTATTTCTGAAAGAATTCGCTCATGGGTTTGGATGTGAAATATTTTAGTTTATCCAAGTCAAGCGATAGAATATATTTTCTTTTCAGATTTTTTAAAAACTTTTCTACCTACTTGTTTTTGGGTACTTGTTATTCCCTACTGAAGTTATTCCGTTAACAGACCAAGCATGCAATTATTCTGCTTTTGTAAAAGTTGACAGTTAACGGGAAAAGTGGTTTGCATCAGTATTTCCGTGTACTACACGGCTTCTTTCAAACTCTTTCCTCAGAATTTTCGTTGTTTATTTAGACAACGGAAAATTAATTTCAAAATCTACCTTTCCCATGAAATACACTTGGGTTTATGACAACAAACAAAATTGTTTACTTATCTACTGCAATGATACCGAAAAAATGGCAAAATGTGAAAAACTCTCATCTCTATAACATATACCTACTTTTCCTTCAGTTTCTGAAACAATAAGAAATCTTATTCGATATTCCTCTCCAGAAATGATTTATCTTGTGAAACGAGTATTTATTATCGTAATTTTTTGGTGCTTTAGGCGTAATTGTAAAAGTATTTAAATCAATTTGAAATAGGCGTGACATGCAATTCCTATAGTTATTACTTAACACGTAACAATATTTAATTCTTACCACTTCAGTTTCTAAGACGTTATCTTCTCTGCTAGTAAAAGCATAATTAGGATGAAATAAAAATATTTTAGAGCTAAGCGGCCTGAATAAATAACTTAAAGAACAAAATTATACACAAAATTTCAATACTGTTATTAATTGCAATAATTTTGGTGGTGAATATATATTCAAGAAAAACTTTAGTTCCATTTTATAAATTCTTAATGTATCAGTAGTAATAAATTTGAAATTATTCATGGGACATAAAATTATGTGGTTTGTGTGTCACGCAAAAATAAGAAAACATTTTCAATTCTATCTTGTACAGATATTATGTCTTTCTCTGAAGGTTACTCTATTTTAGGAAGTCTCTCGAAATACAGAAAGAGAAAGCCTAATGTTAACACTACCTGGGTTCTTATTCATTTATATTTTTCACACGTTGATGTCATGTTTTTCATGCACTTTTCCGGTATATGTATGGCACTCAACATATTTAAAACTTGAGAATTAGCACAAATATTTATATTTTTAAGCCCTACCTTGGATATTAGGTAAATTTATTATGAATTTCTTAACTTTGTCGTTACTAGTGACGCAAAAAAAATTTTAGGAAAGAAATCAAAAATTTTGGTTTGCGATATGACAGTTCTAAGGAGTACGGAAAGAGTAATTATTTGTTTCGTGGCGAGACAAAGACCGCATAAAATTATTGCTTAAATGCCTTGTTGGTTTGCTAGATGCCTTATAATATCGTAATTATTACGGCCAACAATAATCACCAAAATTGCAACATTAAATGTGATATTTTTCAACTTGTCTTAAACAAGGAACTCTTTTTTCCAAAATATGACGAAAGTTTTTCCTAATTTTTCCAATTTCGCCCCAAATTTTCACGTTTCTAATACTAAAACAAAAAAGAAAAATTTTACATTTATTGAACGTATTATTTTAAGCATGAATTAAAGTCATCGCTAGTTTAAATCAGCCCTCTTATTATAAAACACTATTTAACTTCAGTATTGTAAAACACTATACAAGTGGAAAGAATAAGCCTTTTCTGAAACTTATTAAAAAATTTCTCCTCTTGTTTATTGAAGATGATTTAATGACATTGGCGGTTCATATTTTACAACAAAATATAATATTACAAATAATTCTTTTTTCGAATTTCATTACTTTTTGAAAACTTTTGAATAAATATATGATTTCCGCAGACAGAGAACTACATCGGTAACCAAGCAGTTATTTTAAGAATATTTTCTTATTTGCCATGGACGTAAATTATTTTCTCTTTTCAATTTTCTTTAGGACTTATGCAATTTGAGTGAAAAACCATACGAATAATAATTAAAACACACTAACTTGGTTTATGAAATAATGTACATTTCTTTGTTATTAATTACACTATTAAATAATTGCCGGTTTCTGATGTCACTTCAGGTAAATTTTCCCAACTAGAAAAAATTCAAATATAAAATTTGTCAAAGATTATTATTATCTTTACGATCGCGTTGCCTAAAATAAACCTCAGCGTCATTATAATATTAAATTATATTGAGTAATTTGAATCATGGAAAGCTTATTGTAAAGTTTATTTACGCTTTTCATGCACATTTTCTTTCTTCAAGTGAAAGTTTTCTTTATTAACATCTGTTCCCAATACATTTAATTATAAATTTATTTATTTTACAATTTAATAGATACTACAGTCGTATTTTGACACACTGTTGGGTAGACGCCGCTTAAGTAAATTTCTGATAAACATGTCCACTTTGATTCATTTCAGCCCTTAATATTTCATGAATAGTATTCTAAATTTTACATAATCCTAAAAATTATTTTGATGGATACTGAATGCATTACATAAAAATTTTGTTCACATTGCTGCGACTGAAAATTTAAATTTAGAAAAAATGTCAAAGTCAAGTTCGTGATAAAACATATGAGTTGTCATTATACATACATATACGTATATGCATACACACAAAATTCTTAAATATGATATAAAGTTCGTTCTTAACCTAGTAGGAATAAGGACATATGAGAAATAATTTTCATATAGGATAATTATTATTGTTTTGTGCGTCTAGTGTCTACGTTGTCTCGAAAATATCTTGTCATGTGTTCTTTGACAAAAAGTACGAGCGGATGCCATTTTAACTAATTCTGTGATATAGTCTTTTCAATAACGCGAACCTACAACAGCGTCAAGCTATTGACAGGGAACTTACTTTTATTGTTTCGTAAAACTGTTAACAGTGTCTTTTTTTTTTTTACTTTTTTGTTGTAAGCATTAGTTCCATTAAAGTTGAACTGGAATTTATTTTACAACCAATGTGTAATTTTTAGTGTTATAAGTTTTATTAAATCCTATCTTAATTATTTAGTTAACTCCTCCTTCCCGTCCGATGAATTCTTAGTTACTGGGTACTCTGAGTGAGACGACGCCGTTGTTATGTTTAAAGAAATATAAAGAAACTTTTATTTCTGAGATATCACTCAGTAACTCTAATTTATCTATATCGTCAGTAGGGATGTTTCATTTGTGCAAAACCACCAAGCTTATGACGGATACATCATTTGTTTTTCATATAAACGATCTTATCTGTATCACCGATCACGTCCAAAATACGAAATCATTTTTGAAATTCACTTATATTTCATATCGCTTAGCAAATTCAGTGTATTATAATAACTAACACATCTTAAAGTGGCTTCCTAAGGAAAACGAAATTGATAAATATATATTTTATTATCCTCATTTACTTTAAGAGGGAGATGCTTGCGTTATCATCTGTTTGTTCTCCCTCTCAAAAATCTGTATCTCGCTGTAGCTAATTCAATAAAATTTCATCTTACAGGTCTTTAAATGTTTTATAAAGAAAACGTTTGGTTTCTTGGACAAAATGGACCAACAATCTCTCCTAATTTACTTACACTTCCTTTGATTGTGTGAAAAAACGAGGAAAATGGCAATATCAAACAATGAAAATAATTTGTGCAAAAAACCTGTATAATATTATTATTTATTCAAAATTGAAAGCCATTTCATTTTAACATAATATGTTTGTATGAAATTTGAGATCACGTTTTTTCAGCAACTGTTAATAGAAAATAATTAGCTTATTTTTAAATCTGGCATTTTCCTTACGTTTACCGTAAATTCGACCGCAATAAGACGTTTTCTATCTTGATTTTATTAAATAATTTCTTCCATAAATTTTTTATCAGGTGAACAGTTAATCTAATTATTACTCATCTGAATAAATGAGCGTTGTCACTGATCAGATTGTCATGAAATATGTCTGAATATTTTCCACTATTTTATCGAGTGTGTTAAGAGTGGTAAACATTCGTAAGGAAAAACCATAGCGATTTCGGGACACAGTTTATTCTTAATTCGGTATCAACTCAGTTTACCATAAATATCTATACTGCATATGGAGAGTTTGCAGCACAGTATTATATTCTACGAAAAACGAACACCCCCATAAAATTAAATTAAATAGTACTGTATTATAAATAACGTTATTATTGTATTGATTCTCCAGTCTTAGTTCCTGTTGGATCAGGTTCATGATATTTATTATATATTTACAGCGTGAGTATTACAATTTTTGTTTTACTTAAATATAACTGCCAATAAAAACAAAATAACCAAAGACGTAATATAAATAAAGTTTTATTAAGGACGTATAAGTTTATAATTAGGAATAATAAAATGTTGCAAAAAATATCTGATCCTCATACAAAATTTTGAGCTTCTAAGTGTATGTACTGAATTTGACAATAAACCTGGTTTTGTTTTCCAACATGTAATTCCATCTTTCCAACGCGCCTGTGTTTATTTATACTTTGATCACAATGTTTAAAATTTTAATTAATTATTGTTTTGTTTTTCCTGCACCCATTTTTTTTCATATCTGCTTAGCATAAGCTGATATTAATAATATTTTCTCCCAGCCATTTTAAAATCTAAAACAGAATAATTTATTTTAGAAGTAGTTAATTTGTATTTCTATTTGAATTTGTTGCGTTTCCGATCAGACTACAATATGTATAAAATGTATTACATTTAAAAGAGAACAACTACAAGGAACATAACATTGTATTAAAACGTATATAAACTGAAATATATATTGTCGTAAAATTAGGTGGAATATTACGGTTTCCCGTAAACAAATTTCTTTTTTAACAATTAACTATGAATTTCAGCTGTAGATAATACCTGCGTATAACATTCAATATTTTAATATAATAAAAAAGAAAGATACCCAAAAGTTTGCTATGAATCACTAGACAACGCGTATATTTGTGTGAGTGATATGCTACGAAAAATTTGATTGAATGGTTTTTATTTTAATGCAGATACTTTAACACCGATGAAATGCCTTTACACGACTGAATTATGCAAGTTTGTAAATTATTTTTACTTTAAAAATTACGTTTATAACGTAATGAATTACAAAGCTTATAAATGTTTGTATATATAAAACTTCAAATTATTCCACTACAGTAAGTGGCTGAATTAATTAGATGTAAGCTTACCTGTTAAATAAGGCCGATCAAGATGTACTGTAGAAAGCTCTGAACGAAAATTTTATAAGTAGTGCGGATGCAATGAGTTCATTTTCATTGTGAAAAAACCGGATAAAATCAATTATTGTAGTAACATAAATTTCGCAAAAAATTTGCAATGTTTGCGCTATCTGCAGAAGTGCTTAAACTAGTAAGGCGAACTTAATTAAGTTCGGTACACCATTAAATATAAAGATTATATTTCTTTACATTCATTAACGCTGACACAATACAAACTGATGGTAACTATTACGTTTTGTGAAAATTATTTTGTCATTAGAGTTACACTATTTTAAAATTTTAGTTAAGTTAAAAATACGACTTATTTGATTGTAGCACAAATTCCTTAATATTTAATCAATTTACTTAATAGTTTATCAGCACTAAGAGAACATTCCTGTTCCATAACACAGGTTAATATTAGGCTTTTTTCTTTCAGTATTTTGAGAATTCTCCTGAAATACAGTAACGTTTAGAGAAAAACCTTATATCTGCAAAAGATATAATTAAAAATATTTTCGTATTTTTGCGTGAAACGTAAACCACATAGGCCTATATCCCATGAATAACAAAGATTATATTACTAGAACATCATTAAGAATTTCTGAAATGGAAGAGAAATAAAACCAACGAAAGATTTTCTTTAATATTAAATAACGGAAATTAAAATATTGCCAAAAATTATAATTATCAACATCAACATAACAATATTTTATGTATATATATTCTTACAGACATATGTATATATTAATAAAAAAATATTAAATAATTTCTTATTCCCAAATTCATATGTACATAATTATGTATAACATTAATTAAAAATCTTTTAATTTTCATATTTATATCCCTAAATATAATAATGTATAAAATAAATTAAAAATAAGCATACATTTTTATATTTATAAATACATAATTATCCGCGTGTTTTATTTAGGGGCGAAGAAATATGTGGGTTTTCTCAGAATTCTCCCATATTTTTTACATATACATTTTATGGTGTAAGATCTTCTGTGGACACAAGCTAGGCTCTTTACTGTAAAAAGAACCTCATTTATCTACGAAAAAATTACAGTTGACGTTCTGACACCGTCAGGTGAACATCGGTTTGGAAGCGATCTCTCGACACACCACGAAGATGAATTGCGAATACGAAGACCTGCCTTTGACGTCAAATGTCATGAAGCCACGACTTGCATCACTGCTATCTGGTTGTCACCAGTGCCGACCGATTCTGCGATCCATGTTTCACCTATGGTCAAAATACTCGTCGGCATGAGAGAACGGTCTGTCCGAAGAGCCCGTTTCGCGCGATGTGCAAATTTGTGCAAGGCGATAGATACATAGAAAGAACATACCGAGATCTGAAAGGATTCGTCCACTGGGAATCAGCAAGTGTTGCCTGCAATACCTCTTGCTGCATCGATGAGTACCGATTCTGCAGGCGATAATTTTGAGACAGTTAATGCTAAAGACGTAATGAGTGCAGTAGAGTCAGATTGTGTGGAATGTACAATTGCAAGACTTTCGCGTGAAGTCGACGAACTTGAAAATAAACAGACGTTGACTCTAAATACTGATGAGCTTACAATTACTGCTACAAAGAAACTTAGGTTTAATAAANCGCGTGAAGTCGACGAACTTGAAAATAAACAGACGTTGACTCTAAATACTGATGAGCTTACAATTACTGCTACAAATAAACTTAGGTTTAATAAAGAATACAAAACAGGAGGTGAAGATGACCATGAAGAGAGCATTGATGAAAATGAACATGAAGACAGTGATAGTGCTGAAGACGATGGTGACGATTTTCTCGATACACTGACACACCCCTCCAACACATTTGCTGTAACAATCGACATGAAGAAGGCAGAATACGATAATACTGGCTACCTATTTCCCGAAGACCCAAATTAACTTGTTGATAGACTCAGATGTTTGATTGACCTTCAAAAACGTTGTAATCTCACTCACATTAACGAGATATCTCCAATCAGTAGTTAACTGAAGGTTCGGGGATATATTGCATGATATCATGATCTGCTCTCTTCTGAAATTATAATTACAAAATAATAATAATAAATTAATATTAAATATTCGGTTTTCAGTTATTTTTGTGTGTCGCAACCTTTTTCCCCTCACAACTTTAAAGTGGTGTTATGAGCACTCGACTATTACAGGGAAGATCTGCATATAGAATGATAATAAATAATTTAGTATAAAATGCATGGATAGTTGACTGCATACAAAACATTAATTCTGTCGACATGTACAAATTTGGAGATAGTCAGCGAGCGAATGTAATTTCTGTACACATGGGTGGCGGACAAACCAAAGGATCTATCGAAGGATTGTGATTGATCGAAGAATTGGGATTGATCGAAGGATTGGGAATGATCGAAGGATCGGGATTGATCGATGGATTGGTATTTATCGAATTATTAGGATTTATAGAATGATTCGGATTTATCGAATAATTGGGATAGATCGAAGGATTTTGATTGATCTAAGGATTCTGATTGATACAAGGATTGGGATTATGCTGTTGATTTCGGTGCTAATTGTGGTGACTGTGGTGCTGATTGTGGTACATGCGGTGCTGATTGTGGCGCTGATTGTGTTACATGTAGTGCTGATTGTGGTACATGTGGTGCTGATTGTGGTGCTAATTAAAGAGCAGATTGTACTGATTGTTGTGTGTGTGGTGATTATTGTGGTGCTAATTGCGGTAATGATTGCGGTGCTGTTGTGGTACTGATTGCGGTACTGATTGTTGTGCGTGTGGTGATTATTGCGGTGCTGTTGCGGTACTGATTGCGGTAGTGATTGTGGTGCTGATTGTGGTATTGATTGCGGTGCTAATGTATGGAAAGACTGCAAGATCGATTGCAAGATTGATAAAAAAAAACCCAGTATTTAATATTTTGTTTTGTTTTTATAATATTTTTTTTGCCATTTTCTTTATTTTATAAAATTTAAATAATTCCATTTTAGTTTCATGTTGGTCGGAGTCATCAGTGTCACCTAGGTGTTGAAAATTTTAAGAAATGACAAACGAAAAAACAAACAATATGGCGGGTACAGGGTATTTGACAGAATGGGAAAAAGGTGAAAGGGGTGGAGGTCTGCCAACGTAACCAATGAGAAACATTGGTAGGGGAGGGGATGTTAATACAATGTGATTTATTGGAGGGGGTCAGTCATCTGCTGGACGTGGTTTTGTGGGAGACCTCGGCAAATGTAAGTTTTTAAAAATTAAATAACTTATAAATTATAGGAAATGCACTTTAGAATCTTGTCTTCCTAATATAACACTCCGGCGTTGGTGGAAAAGATTTCCAATGTTGTCTTGGTAGGCTTATAACCAATATCACATCCCTAGGTTGGTATCCAGTTGTTTAATATCCCTTGTAACAGAATTATCTTTAACTCGGTCGGGTCGTCCCAACAAAATTCTTAACGGAAGGCAGTAGAATAAAATAAACTCACGCTGTCATTTTAGTTTGAAACTGCTATATGGGTTATTCTATTTAGAAACCTGGATCCAAGATGGTGGTAGTAGTCAGTGATGTAATATACTAGCTGACTTCTATGAATTTATTAAATATTTACAACTTTTTCTCGAGTTTTTGTGTTTAAGGTCATCCGAGCTCCTGTTTATATGGTCAAGGTCATGTGGCAAGGTCAATGTCACCTGTGTATAACATGGCGGTTGGGTGACGTCATAAAATGGTGACTTTAATAAATATTTGGAGATGTTCTAAATTTTTTGGGATTTAGTGAATTTTTTGTACTTTTTGGAAATTTTCGGGTTCATGGTCAAAGGCCACCGGGGTCAAGGTCAAAAGTCAAGGTCACCTGGATCCAATATCGACTTACATGGCTGACAGAACCAAGATGGCTGACGTTCGGCTCCTGCTCTGATCCTGGATTCCGTGTATCGATTTGGCATTCCGTATGCCTGTGAAACCAATATGGCCGCCACTGCTCAGGTCTCAAGAAGCTAGCCTCCCAAATCATTCCAATGGATAGAAAGTGCCTAGGGGGATCAGTAATTTTTAGAGGGAAGAAAGGGAATTTTTGATGGTAAAGGGAAAATTTTTAAGGAAAAAAGCAATGTTGAAGAAAATTTAGTGGATTTTGAGGGAAAAAAGAATAATTTTTGAGGGGAAAAAAAAAGAAAAAAGGGAAATTCAAGATGCTGGCGATCGGCTCCAAAGCTCCTACGTCCCACGCTTTTGTGCCCAAACACTGATAATCATTCTAATACGTACCCATATTTCAACATAAATACTGTATTACTATTTTAGAAAACTAATTTAAAGCGTCACCATTGGGACCAGATAATATTTTCATTTATAATACTCATTTATGAACCATATATTTCATTCATCGTTTTAAGGATTTGCAATTCATTATTTACGGTTTAGAGTTATAAAAAGTTATGATAATATTTTTTAACATTCTAGTAAATAATTGCATGTTATTTAATTGCAAATAAGGTAACGTTGAAGGATACATAGCATAATCTTTACCACTTTCAAATAAAACTTCATAGAAATATTTTCAAGATGAATGCTATCAAACACCTACAAGATAACGCATTTATTTTGTAAGTTAAGGTTTGTCCAACTAGGACGTCTAAATGTTTTAGTTAACATTTCATAACTTCACGAAGCCTGGTATAGCAAACTGACCAATCAGGTAGTTCATATAAATAAATATATATATTTATTAATGTAAAAATTTTTATACTTATATGTAGGTAAATATACTTTAATGAGTATTATTTTATTTTTTTCTGAATATAACAGTAACCACAAGAAAGTTATAATTGATATACTGTTGGGAAAAAGTGTATTTCAAAATGTGTATGATAATATAAATTCTGATAAGCTTCGTTGCGGTTACTTCTTTAACCGTTTTTGTAGCTCTTTATATTTACACAATTTGTTTTGTTTAATTCACGTAATTTTATTTGATAAAAGTCATTTATAGAGCAAAATTAAACGATACTTGGGAGGTTTTAGTCTAAGAATACATTTTTTTATGTGTAGTGAAACTAATTTGAATTATTATTAACATAATATATTTATCAACTAAACAAAAAAAACATTTCGGTATTTATCCAACCACGAAGAAGCCTTTCATTTTATTCCATAACAATTTCCGAAAATTCTTATGTTTAGAGACGGGAAAAAGAGGAAATCTTGTTCATCACAAATTAATTTTTTTAATAATGTATGCCAACTATTTGGAGGCAATAAAAATTAATTTTACCGCGCAATTTCGGCCACTATTGTGAGACAAAATGTTTTACATAAAAAACCATTTTTATTCAGAGGAAATATTAAGCAGGGCCGACTTCTTTTTTGATATAAGTTAAGGATTAGTCCATGTACTAGCTCGTACTCCCATTACCAATGGTAAATGTAAGGAATTATAACAGTGAATTTCATATTCTAGTATCTGGTTGGGTATCTCGCTGTCTACATCTGCTTAAATGCGTTTTTTTAGTGTTCTTTCAGGATTAGAAGATATAATTTAATACTACTCTTTTCTATTACCATAATAGTGAAACCCAGTCACGTGTATGTAATGAAAATATATTTAAATCACATCAAATAATTCTGATTGTTTTATGTATTAGAAACGTATTGTTTAATCCCCAATTTTTAGTTTCTCCTATAATTGTAAGTTAACAAACTAGAACACATATTAGTTTAGAGATTCATATTGTCACTGATGCTACCAATAAAACGGTTTATGCCATGGATGCTAATCGATATAAGAGCTACTTGAGACTTACCATTTTGGTTGCAGGTTTTGGCTATTTTTCGTCAGGTTTCATTTCTATTATACGTTACAATGTGTAAGTACAAAGGGCTACTGCCAAAAAATATGAAATGAATGTGATCTAACACATTCTTGTAAAAAATTTTAATTTGAATCAAGTGACCAATAAGCTGATTCCACCTTATATATAAAAAATGCATAATTGGTAATGCGGCTTGTTTTAAATGTAAGCTTATACAACGGGCAACACTAATACTAATCATCAGATGTAAATATTTTTCTCCCTATAATTCAAACATGAGATAAGTTATATATGTGGAAGCAATAATCATTTACCACTGCAGTAATAGTACTCTATACACGTTCCTACACTGACAAAATCTCTACGCGTTACTAAGAAAACCTGCGTGAAATTTTTTACAGCGTGTATTCAAAATGACGTCCTTCGTTTTTTCCCCTCATATCTACTCCACTTTTAAACTACGCGTAAAGGAATTCTTTGTTCGTGTAGAAATATACTTTGTCCGTTTTTGCGTGCCGGTATTTTCCGTGCGAATGATTTCTGACATATGATTCACAAAAAGTACTTTACGTGTTTTACCGCAGAATTTTGGGGTGATGTTCAGTATTACATATTTCGCTCTCCTGTTTGATGGCCTCGCTGTTCATGAATTTATAAAATATAGAACCCGGAAATAAATTTGAACTACATAATGCTCGTATATTTCGATGGGTTTGTTTTATTTACTATATATTTGAGTTAACCAAACCTTCGCATACCACAATAGTTTTCTGATTGAAATTATACATTTTTTTCGAATATTAACTTACAGATAACCGCAAAATAAGTAAATATAAAATATAATTGTTTTGGAATATGCAAAATACAAAGAAATTCTTAAATGTAATCGAAATTCTATTCCTTAAAAATACTGGTAAATAATTTTCATAAAAAAATTTTTTTATATATATTTTTATGTGCAGAGTTGTAGATAATGTAATTTTTTTGATTTCAAAATAATTATTTTGGCATACTGATTTTTTGAAAAAATTTTGGCAAATTTTAAATAGAAAACTGTAAACAGTTATCAGCTTTTGTTGTACACAATAGTAACAATTGTTAAATTATTCAAATACACCCTTTTAGGTGTATTAAGAAGTTGAAATTCTGTTTTTTATTTGGCGTTTCAGGAACTCGCACACTGCGAGATATTTCCATACTTAAAGAATGTTTCATTGCGAAATATAATGGTTCTGAATCTTTGAAAACGTTAAGGGGGTACGTCACGACTTTCCCACGTGTGTATCGTACCACCAAAGGGGTTAAGATCAACCACGTGGTAAAAAAAAAAAGAAGTTAACACCAAGAATCAGCGGTGAGCCTGAAGCCACCTCAGAGCGGGAAGACACGACTCGGGTTTTCCTTAATCTGCTCGCTTGATTAATTATTTAAAAAAATGGGCGCAGTGTGACGGGAATGTGTAGTGGCCAGCACCTGCGAACGGCGGCTGTTCAACGGATGGTGCAGGATTGGTGCGGAGGTGTTGGGGAGTGGTGAAGAGGAGGACAGCGAGCTAATCACCAGCCTGCCGGAAACACAGGTGAGCCGATGTCGCAGTTCAGCGGAGGAAAGATACTCTAGATTGGGCTGCGCACCGCCAGGTTAACGTACACACCAATACACCAACTTATTGATGTAAATTAGAAAAATTATTATATCCTTTTTTTCATTATTAAATTAATTGTGCTGAGCTTCTCGGTGGATCGGAAACTGTAAAAAAAAGAGAGAGAGCGTGAATTCAATCTCTTCAACGTGGAGTAATTTATTGGAAAATTTATAGTATTAAATATCCGTATAGGCTGTTCATGATAAAGTGAGCGCTTTTGAAATGAAACTTCGGGGAAAAAATAACTGCCTATAAACTGCATATAAGCTACTGTTGTGTTAGAAATAGAAAGTTTAAATTGATGGCAAATCAGTTTGTTGTTTTATTTGTTTTACATACATAAGAATATGAATTTACATATGTGTATCACATTTGGAACAAATTCAAGCTATCCATTTACTTACACATGAATAAAGTGAAAAGGCCCTTGGCATTGTAAATGTAGAAGTGTCCAATTAACCGTGATAAACCTATTAAACGCAAATATACAACTGTAAAAATACCAATATTTCTTAAAAGTCACATAAATACTCAGGTCCGTTCTTTTGGATTAACATTTCTCATGACCAGGAAAAAAAAAGCAGGTAGCTTAAAGCAGGCATAGTAGAAAATCTTAGAGAAAACTGTTAGAATATATTTTTTCAGACTATCGCGATAAATAGGGAAAAATATAATTTTTAATATCAGTAAAGTATCAATTTTATTTAAGACATTTCGACGTAGACTTAAATTTGTCTATAACTGTGCACAAAATTTCATGCAAGTCGGAAAACGAAATTAAATTTAATTACTTCAGGTAAACGTTTTCGACATCAAACTATATTTACTTTAAATACTGTAATTATTCACAACTTAATTCACCATATCATTGCTTCGAAGTAATGCATTTTTTCACGCTAGTCATTGTGGCCTACGCTACATGGGGACAGATAAATGCACAAAAAACTATTCTCAAACAAATATGAAAAAATTAATGTCCATATTTTGTTATATTTTTTTAATATAAACTTTTATAGATTTAGTTTTGGGCAATACATATTTTCTCGATAATATTGCGAATGGTTTAAACCATCATTAAAATATCAAGTGTATTTCATCTCGAATCAAAAGTTAGACATTTTTATTCATTGCTATTTTAGTATAGTACAAATAAATGATTTGAAATATTGAACNTCTCGAATCAAAAGTTAGACATTTTTATTCATTGCTATTTTAGTATAGTACAAATAAATGATTTGAAATATTGAACAGTTAAATTTAAGTTTTATGTAAAGGTTTTAATTTGGCGTCAAATTTTACACAAACTTCCATTATATTTACAGAATATTTTATTATTGTAAATAATTAACTGCTTTGATTTCAAGGCAACAGATTGTATAAAAAATTCCACCAACGTCGCTATTTGGTTGAAGCCCTCATACCCGCAGATACTGTCAACTATATATATAAATAAAATATAGTAATATGTAGTAAGAATATACATAATTATAATTATTTACCAATTTATTAACACATCAAAATTTATACTTACGAATATTTTACATGCCTTTTAGCATATTATATGGTAATATAAAAATATATACCTAAGGCATATTTTACCCCGGAACCTTTGCTGCTGCGAACAAAGGATGAGGGTTTTGTCAGGGTGCCCCCACGTTTTCTCTGTGAAAAATGTATATATATATATATATATATATATATATATATATATNTATATAACTTTTCTCGATTAATATAAAGGGTACAATTCCGCTTCTACATTCTGAGTGATGTGCTGACTGATTCTCAGCCGAACAATTCCCAGAAGCTGGATATAATCCACTGGAAAACTGGTCGGTTGAACTGCGTTTCCAACAGCTGACTCGAGTAAATAAACATATTTTCACACATCAGTTACTCTTCGTCAGTGATCTGCGTTGGTAAACATTGGTATTTAGCAAATTTTTTTAAGTATGAAAATATCGGGGTGGGCAGCCAACCCACCCACAACAGTTCTTTTTTTCCAAGGGACACCGCGTGTTTGCGTTGAGAGAGAGCTTAGCAGCTGAAATGGGTGACAACGTTCAGTTCGGTGAAGAAGTTCGAGTGTCCCGAGAAAGTCTGCCTGACATCGCCAAGTCCATCACTGGTGATACTGTTGACAACGGCATCAATCACGTTTCCGACATGCGCGAAAATACAGGTGCGACCCCCGCCGGGAATCGAACCTAGCTCGCCTTGATGGGAGGCGTGCGCTCTGGTAGCTGTGCAACTGCTGTCGAGAGGATGACGTGAAGTATTGAGGGTGTACGGTCCTGTGTCCGTGCATTGGAATAAACCAAATGAGTTAACATTTTTCTGTCGATAGCATTTGAAATTCAAAATTTCTTTTCTGGGATATGACTGTGCCGAGGTTTGCTACGACCTTGCCGAATCTTCCTCAGGACGATACCAGCAGACCCTACAGGACACCAGGTTGTCACCTGGAGGGGTTTGGGAAGGGTGGGACGATTATGAGCGAAGCGACTTGGGAGTCAACCGGGCTAAAACAAGTTATCCCTTCCCCCTTCCGGCCGGAGGTTCAGGGGGGCAAAGGACCCCGCGGTGCAGGCGCAGGGCAAGGATCACCTGCGACAAGGTGTGTCGGGGTGAAGTGCTCTGAGGGCCAGAGTTCACAGTTCGCAATCCCCCGGAGGCTTGTCGGCACTGCCTTGCCGCTGAATGTAAACAACACTACAGAAAAAACAAAGCCTTCATACATCTTATCCACGTTTTGGTAGCTAGCTTCGTGGCCTTTAACCCCTTCGCACACATTTTAATTTATTTTTTCAAGCGTTGCAAACAAAAAAATTTATCATGCGTGCTGTAATTAAGTCGACACAACACTTTTTTCGTTGTCACAGCCAATTTTATGTAGGCTGTAGGTTTCGCTGCATTTATATGAACCAGTAATACGGTTTCCGAATAATTAACTCACAGGTAAGATTATTGGTACTTGGCCTTCGCAGTGTACAGTTTAGATAAAAAATTAACTGCACGAGCGTAATGCACACAATTGTGTATACTCAGTCTGAATGTGTTATACAGAGCAGCCCTGTTATAACTTCCGTCTGCCCGTGGCGTCATCATGCGGCAACCTAAGGGGCTGTAAGGATACTACACATTTCGGACTACACATATTTCATTACAGAATATGTGTTAGGACTGTCTATATCTCGGTCACGATTCTGTTCCGCGTTTTTTTTACATGTGTTTATTTGTAACTACAAGCACTTCCATTTGGCTGCCAATGTGTGTGTAATATATAGGAGTTTCATATTTGGTTTCTTCTGGATCGTGGTAGAGATGCGATGCGATGTTGCAGCGTATGGATTATTTTAATTGCGGGAACATTTATACCATAACATTTCGTAAATAAAATTCTGTTATAGCCATAGCGGTAAGTCATTAGGAAAATTATGTGGAGATTAGGAGAATTCGCGTACTCTAGTTCAGACATACTCAGAATTTCCCTGTGAATTTTGAACGCATCTGAAGGATACATTCATGTGCGCATGATATGTACTTTTCATGTTTTGGAGTAAGATACTTCCTCCAAAATTTGGCTGATCATCATTCACTATTTCGCTCTCACCTCCCTTCCCTTATTTTAACAGACATTTTGAATTCCTCTATGGCCATTCCAGGTGAATGTTGGCACACTTAACAGCTTTTGGCACCTCTAGGAAATAATCGGTGTATTTATATGTTGGCCTGCATAATTTATTCAATGTCACTGACTTAATTAAATACCTACAAAAATATTTTATAAAATTTTTAACATTTCACGTAAAAATTATTAAATAAAGTACATGAAATTATGGTATGGTTCTCTGCAACCCTTAAGCAATTTTAGGTGCGCTAGTATTATTTTAGTTATGAGCTTTAAATATTTCTATGAGACTTCATGCAAAATTATTACAAATAATTTTGCTGACAAGGAAGATATAATATAAACATTTGCCTTTATCACGGACCCGTTCACGTACCGTTCATCAGATTCTTTTATTTCAGGAGTATCTGTTATTTCAATGACTATAAATCAGTAGGCTTTTAAAATGACAATAAGCATTCTTGGATAGGATGTAAAACAAGTGCGCTAAGACAAGATATACCGTATTATATCAAATGCTTTTTTTAAAAACAATATAGAAATTACTCTTATTATAATAGGCAAAATAACAATTTAAAATTTCTGCAACATGAGAACTTTGAAAAATTCTGATTTGCATGAAACAAATTTTGTTCTCACAAATGTACAAAATTGTCATTTTTAATCTAGTTTTTGTTCAGTAGTGAATGGAATTAGAATTGTCGAGTACCCAAATTCTACTATTTGGGAAACAAATTAATTAAGAGTTTGTAATTTTATTTTGCTCTTTTACTATCCCAGTAAAAATTATTTTTTTCAACTCAAAATATTGTTCTAAAAGTATTAAATTATAGTATTTACGAGCCAAATCGTAACGTTGAAATTCTTACTGGCCGGCGAAATGTTTTTTGTCTTGCATTTAAAATTGATTTTACTAATTTAATAACATGATACGAAAAACGTAATAAACACACAAACTCAAGCAGCCATTCGGTAAACTGAACACATTTAGCAAATAATAATCCACATGTCTGTTTCCTTTCTAGGAATAATACTAACTGTTCATATATTTATTGCAACGAATATAGAAAACGTAGCTGAGAAATATTTCCTTATATTATTACCTTGGCTATTTATTAAGTTCATTCATACACAGAATCTTTCCTCCTACTGCAGTAAGCACACGGTGCCATAATTTAAAACTGCATAAAAATATTTTCACCCATTAACTTCCTTACGTAAGTATTCCAAAAATTCATGTTTCTATATAATTTAAATTTGCTTTTTATTCACAAAGACAGTGTTTTTTTATTTATACCCCAAAAAAAAACTTTTAAATATTCATATTCCAGAAACTTGAATGATGGCGTAATCCAAGAATGTTGCAGTTATAAGCTGCTATCAGGTTTTAAAATCCAACCTTAAATTTAATGTTTCTTTTTGAATTTTTGTGAAATTTGTGTTTGGTATTATTTACTTTCAAAACAAATACATCTAATTTGGCGGGCTTCTGTGTAGTTTAAAAACCACATTTCTAAATAAAAAAGGAAATTGCGTATTACATATGAAGAAAGAAAATATAAAATGTGAATTTTGATATTCTCTTTTAAATTTACTCGCACCTTATTTAAGTTAAATTAGCGTACTTGAATACAAAAAAGACAATAATTTCAGACATTTAATTTCTTTCCACAAATATTCTTTCATGTTAATGTGTCATTAACTTAAATTACTGGTATTAATTTTGAAGTCACTAGTACTTTCTTAAATGTAATTTTCTTTGTAGCATCTCAGTCGGAAAAGTATTGCAAGAGAAGTGGTTTCAGTACAAGTATCTTTAATATCTGATGGTTTATTGAAGATTTTTTACACTCATCTGCTACATTTCCAGTGTCACAAGTTAAGAATTTATCTTAGTATAATATGTGCATGTAAGGGGATGCATTGCCTATTTGTAAAATACATGCATAACTTAACTAATTTTATCGAAATTTTAAACGTGGGTTTATTTTCTTCTTGATGAAAATAATAAATGAATTGCTAAACTAGGTGGTACTATGCATTTCCATCTGGTAAAAATAAGACCAAAAGAAGCCATTGAATTTGAAGTTCTGTTATCAGCCTTTTTGTATTACTTCAGCTGTAGAAACAATTTATTTTATGTAACCAATAACTTTGATACCCAATGTGGATGATCCTTAAGATTTCAATTGAGTTTAACCTGCAGTATAAACAGTCACCTACTTATTTATAAAAGATGCGCCAATTTTGTTTGTATTTCGTTTACCAATTTCCCTAATACTTTAGATTATTGTGCTTAATAAAAAGTTATTTTAGTGAAGTATTCATCAACATGACAATAGAAATTCTCTTTATAATGTTTATTGATTCATTACAACCATTATGTAAATAGACTACGCCAACCGTTTGTGATGATTAAACTTTTAGTGACCACAAAACGTTTTGTTGATCGTTAGAAAGTTGTTTATATTGTAGCTTCTACAAACAAAATTTGATAACTATTAAAGAACCTTTTTATCACATTCACAAAAATTTTGAGTAGAGTCTAATTCAATATAGTTTTATAGAAAAAGCAAAAATGTACTTATTGCTGTTTGTGTGTTTGGGGCATATCTTACGTGTAACGGAATATGTAAAAAAAAATAAAACGGTAGATTTTTAATTTGAAGAGTCTGTTCTCGTGGCAGGTTTTAAAATTTTAGTATGTACTTGTTGTACTACAAAAGTCTCCAAATGAGAAAACTTGCAGAACGGAAATAACGCCAGAAGTACAGATATGTTCGGAGATTCTATTGTGTAGTTTTAAAAATTATTTATGGATTATCATTTTGTGATAACTTAGTTTGATGAAATATTGAATGAAAGTTACAAAATGGCACAACATTATGTTGAATATTTTCCTACCTGAGGCCATTAAACATAAGGTATGTTATATTCCCATAATTGTTCTATCAAAACTTTAATTTTAGTGTTTTCTCTTCGTGAAATACTATCAAGACATTCTGATGGCGGGAGCACGCATGAAAAATATAATCACATATCTTATTTTGATTTCTTATTAAATAAGACCATATTATAGCATATTTGTCTCAAAAATATTACTGTTTAAATATATGGTTTTAATTTTGAAATACATCGATATTTTATATTACGATTTTACTTTACGCATTTTCATTGAAAAGATTTTTTAACGACTGAAGTACGGATGAAAATACAATTTATTATATTCTAGTTTATAACGGACCTTCTTTAATGTAAATCTATGAAGCTGGGTTTTGAATAATTAAAAGCAACTTATAAGCTGAATAAATGTTAGAAGATGTACGTTTCCTTTCAAAAATTGCAATTTCCTCTACAAATTTACATAAAGAAACTAAAAGTTGTACTAAAATATGCTGCACTATTGTAAAGAGAATTAGCACTGCATTGAAATGTTAAATATGGTTTAATTCTATCATTACTTTCAAATTTCAGTACTGTTCATAAGATTAGTATTTTTGTGGGGAAACATGCAGGGCATTTGAATCCGTGCATATCACAAATTGACAAATTGGAGCTCTATCACGTTTTAAACCTCGCTGTAGCGTGGGAGATTTTCTTAAATTAGCAATTATGTATTGCACGTGCTAGAAACACTCAATACTATGAACAAATTAATTTTCCTCCGTTATTATGTATTAGAAACAAGACACAATAAAAACCACATTTTACGAGAGTCAATCAAATTTCTTTCCTAAGAGTTTAAATAAATTTTTTAATAGAGCATTATAAAATATTTTTGAAAATAAAATATTAATTTGAGATGTCACTAATTTTTTTTTTCTCTTACGTAACACGAAGTAATAAAAGGTACATTTTATATGCCAAGGCCTTTTTTAAATGGAGGTACAATTAAATTAGTAGTAAAGGAAAGTAAGTACTAAGTTCCTTCCAGGACTTCATATTAACATAGCAGAATACTAAAAAGCTTCGAACAATGAAGTAAGTTGTCAAACCCACATTATTGAAGTACGTTATGTAAGTTTAGTCATTAGTTATGTGTTAATGTATGTACGATATTACAACTCTATGCTCATATGTCTGTTAGTTTGTGCGTGTTCTTGCTTACTCAGATCTACTGACTATGTATATGTTTTTTTAATTTTCCATTGTTATTATTTATAGCCATATCTTAATTACTGTAAAAGTTGTTTGTGGCATTAACTTTTAATAACCTACAAAATAAGCGTGTAGCAAAATAACTCTCTGAAAATGCGTTCCATGAGAAAGGAATGCATGATATGGAAAAATAAGTTTATACTATTTTACATGTCAGTTATTCACAGTTATCGGTTATGTGAGTCACCGAATATACTGTTATGATAATTATAGTAAATAATATTTATCGTTTAAAAATGCCTGAATTACCTAATATAATGAGTTAATGAAGTTTTTACTATGAAAGATGTATAGTACATTATTATTTTGCTTTCATCATTTGTGTAAAATTGTTTGTGAAGACAGATTTTCGGAGTAGATTTTACAGATTACAGATTTATAGAGTGATTTTTGTTTAAAAGTTTAAAATATATTTTGTTAATTTATTTAGATTTTCTAGAAGATGGTTCTTAAAGGTCTTTTAGGAACTAAATTTTTCTGTGAATAACAAAGCACATGATATACGCCACATTAAAAAATGTTCTCCATTTTGTACTATAAAACCTGGGATTATTATTATGTACAATCCTAGCACTGAAGGGGCTTCCTACAAAAAATGAAATTTTTGTATACAAGCACCGACTGCAAAGGTGAGTGTAAATAGTTTTAACAGTTACATTCATGCAGCACATTGTGTAGAATTTAGTATTTCCATCGAATAGAGCTGTGACATTTGAAAAAAAATACTCTATTTGCTCAAAACTACAGAAAATTTCAGTATATCTTAAAAAATATAAGTAATCGAGATAAAAAACTGTACTTTGTACATTTGATCAAAATATTAAGGTTTAAATATTTTTTTTCTTCCCAAATTCTGAAATCAATTTGAACTGATTGTTAGAGTGCCTTACAATTTGCTAGTATTTTAATCAATAAATTCCAATTCTGTGACGAAATAAACTAAACTGTGGATTGAAAACTTTAATGAATGAGTCAGAAGTTTGAAATAAAAGTATTGTAAATAGTTATTTAAATTACATATTTTAATTTTACTGAATTCGTATGGTTAAGCGATAGTAAACGCAGAAGAAAGAAAACGATTACCAAAATTTTATTTTGTTATCTATCATCCTTGAAAGTGAAATACCTATGCTTTTAAAGTCCCTACCAACTTCAGATATAAAATGTTTTTAGCTGTCTGTTTAGTCAGCATGCCACTCTAATAGTTTGATTTTTGCGCTCCAATTCGCAAATTCTAGGTAGGCCTAATTTTAAAGATGACTGTTGAGTTTCGTACCTACTAGTGGAAGAAAAAAAAGATTTTGTTGCTTTCAATGAACATAGCTGATCACTTCACTGTGAGCGATACGTTTTGCTGTCTGTTCAATAAGTATGTCTCCCTATTAATTTGATTACTGTGCGCCAATTTGCAAATACTGGGTATTTTGAAAGAGGTCTGTTGAAATCTATGCTGATGACTAGTGTAAATAATTAACTTTTATTGCTTTGAATGTTTATAATTGCTCACTTCATTTTATGCGAATGGCTGCCTCGACTAAGTCTATGATTGATATATGAGCGTATTTGTGTATCAAAACTGCGCATGTATATTTGCGTCATACCTACGCGTGTTTATCCGTATGCCTACTACTCGTATGCATTCATTTTATTATTCAAGTAACATCACGCTGCAAATAACTTTAGTATCATTACAATATTCACTAACTAGGTACCTTAATGAACTATAAATTTAGTTATTTTCCTAAATACTCAACTTGAATATTTCTTAACTTGTGTAATTTTTTATTAAATTTTTATTTTAAAAATACTTTCGAAGCTGAATACCTGCTTTGCGTTTATTATTAGAGTAGAAGATATACAATATTAAATATAAATGACAATTCAGTGTAATTGTACGAGTTTATTCAGGCTAGCGCAAATTTTAATTACATATTAAGAGCGTATATCTCCATAAACAGCTTTAGTATGCCAAATAGGTTATAATTATTTTAATTTTCAATATCTTCTTCTTTCTGACCAAAAGACATTACGGTTAACAATTGTAGGTACAGACTTTCAAAAATCTTTAATACCATATTTTGGAAAAGCTTTAAAAATGAACCGATTCAACGGAGAACGGAAACCTCGCTTCCTGACAGCAATCTCATTCATTAACGGTAAAACAGAACAAAAATTCTTTAAAAAAATTACATTTATATGGAACTACCAGTAATTACAATGATCTTGTGATATTAACATCGTAATTCCATTATATATATCGTTGGTATTTATGTTTACACTATTGCAAGTAAGTTTTTACAGAGGTGAATTGCAGTGATTACTTTTGATTGTTTACTTTCTCAGAAATAATTTGTGACATTTATAGACAAAAACCGGGGACTTTAAAACCATGAAAGTAATAGAAACCTCTTAAATGTTGGCACTCTGTTTTCTTTTATTAGGTTAAATTTTGGAGTTGGTATTTCAATGTAAATATAAATTTCATTTTCAACAAAAAATGGAAAAAACTAAATATTGTTATTACAAGTAATATATTAAAGGTGGGTGTACGAAAGTATATTTATATTTTTTATTTAACTTTATTTTAATTCCACACAAAATTAATAATTGAAGATATTAACTAACAACCGTCTCGTAGAAACCTTGCTTCTAGGCGGACTTAAAAAAACAAAGGTTTGAAAACTTATTTGGATTTATGGTGAAAGCAGAAGTGACTTCATTAAAACAAAAATGCCAGAAAACTGAAAGTGGCAATGTTGAAGCTTACCTGTTTATATATTTGGTTACGGTGGTAGCTTGCGGTATGAAGCATTATGAGCTCAACTCCATGTGAAACATTATTTGTAGTTATGCATGAAGTTTACTTCACCATCAATGTAATAATGGTGTGAATTTGGGGAATTACATTAGAAACTAAAGTGCACAGCATGGTTGCCATAAGGCCTGAATATAAAAAAACCTATTTTACTGGAAATTTTTATATGTTATTAATTTGCCCAAAGGTTTTATTAGTCGCTTGTCTCATGGTATCCTTTCTTTTAAAATATATACCTATAGAATATTTTTGCCTGTATGTGTTTACGCATGTTATCAGTGGGCAACAAACAGCTCTTGTCAATTTTTGGAAAATAATTTGTTAATACGATTTTTAAATAAGAAGAATTTGCGTAGTCTCCAAATTATAAAATACATTGCACACAGTAACATTTTCTTTGAGAAGCTGCTGAAACTTTCTCTGTTCGGGATAGTTGTGAAACTAACGGGTAATAACATAATTTCTAATTTTAAATATATTTTACATATAATTTTTTTTGCATATATATTCAGATCTCGCTCGTACTGGTCTGCATAATACCTGTAACGTCAAAAGTTAAAATATTTTCAATTTTCACATTTTTTTTAGTTTAAGGTTTGTCTAAACAGTTTACGTAAATGAATTCCAGAATGAGAAAAAAAAATCCTCTTGTCGAACAAAATTTTCAATCAAAATTTTAAATTATTAAAGACGTATATGTTTCCACAGTTGGAGCTAAAGGGCCAGCCAATTCTTTTTACAAGAATTTTTGATAGATTTTGAATATCTTTATTAAGTTCCAAAGTATTTTAAAAATACTACATTTTAAAAAAATAACGAAAATTTACCTACATTTCTATTTCAGTGTTTGTGCTTTGTGTTTCCTGTATTTATTTCTACACAAATGAATAACACTCTTACGTGTATAAGCAAAGTTTTATAAAAATGGTTTCACAAGTATTTGAAAATAGATATTGAGTTTATAATTTACATTAACTCGAATAACGGAAATTGTTTCAAAAATATTTTTGAATTGCTTGTACAGTTGTGAATACCAGCTGGTTCAAGTATATGTTTTGCATACGTTGGAGAATTTGCAAATTTAAATTCCTTAACTCTACAGAATGTTTTTTAAACATATATTCTTTAGAATGTGTGTTAGGCTTAGATTACAGAATGATTTTTAGGCTCCGAACATCTATGTTATATAAGTGAAATGAAGTGATGAAAATCATTTCCTCCTTGGAAAATAAAATCTTTTACAGTTTCTTCTTTGCCACTGTTTATCTTTACAAGCGCACATTTGCTTCAGAGTGATTCCTTTAATTTATTTGTTTAAGCGTGGGCCTGTAAAAATTTGTGGTATTAAATACAATGAATGACAATGAAAAACATACGCATGTGTTGAGTAAAAATGCTTTGTTCCCTGTCGCACGTAACATTATCCCAATATTTTCACTAAGAATACGGTTAATTTATCAGTGCATGCTTATTAGCTAGTATAAATATAATAGTGTGGAAGGGGTTCATAGGCCTACCTGTAATAAAAAATTTTTAGTAGCGAAATATGGTACAAAAAGAACAGAAATATGGAGCACTTGTATATGTAGCTCAAGAAAAAAGTAATTTAGCGCAAACGTATAACCCTTACAAGATAGAAAAATTAATCACGATAATTTTATTTTTGTTAATTTCACACGGAGGACTTAAAAACTTTGTAAATATCAGAGACATTAAGCATGGTTTCAATGTTTTACCTTGTCATAATACTCAGAGTAAACAGTTCGTTAAGAAGTGACAAAAGCATTACACTCCAGGGAAGAGGAACGATGTAACTCGTAATAAAACTTACGAAAGATGGCGAGCTCGCCACAATCCAACTAAAATAATTCAGCTGGTTCACGAATGTGGCATGTCTTTAAACAGGATGTTCCGAAATCCGGGACAAAATATAAGTGATGTAAAAAAAACCTTTAAGACAGTATGGTCAAGGCCACCCATCGTGCCATTATAAACTATCCATAACAGAATACAAGCAATATCATTAGCTGTGTGACACATCTCTGGCACTTGAAGAGTGCTAATAGACACTACAGTAAGTGCTGCAGGTAAGAGACCTACCCACAGACCACCATCATACGAGTAGTTGACGGCGAAGTTCAAAACAGGAAAATATGGGCGCCGCATGGTGCAGTTATCACTGTCTACAGATGTTGTATGATGTGTCTTATCATTTATTCTGACGACAAACTGACGATGAGCGCACGCATTCAAATGATTGTGGCTCTGTGTGCGCATATTAGAATACAGCAATATTTATCACAGTATTTTGTTTTTAAGTGTCGATTTTGCTGTTACCTGTTCACTACGGTAATGCATTAAAGTGAAAACGGGTTTGACTTAATTCGCAACGAAATATATTCTTAAAGGAGCTGGTCACAAGAAAATTAATTATTTTATGCATGCACGAAACATTGTTCAACTTGTAGACGTGACTTATAAGTGCTGTTTCCTCGCATAAAAAGTTTTTATACAGCATATTTTTTGCGTTATGGCATGTCGAAATCACAATTTAAGTGTTTTTGGGACGTACGAATTAAATAAATGAAATCGTTATGAAAATTTTACGAGGGTATCTGAAAGGCCTCGTCTTTGTTAGTTTTAAAGTATGCTTAACCAAAATTATTTTTAAAAAATTATTGACTGCTGCAAATAAATAATATGTAGTAATTTCTTATTTTGAGTAATTTATTAAAAATTGCAAAAACATTTCATATCATGATTTCAAACATTCCTTGAATTTATTGATTTCAAACATTCCATGGTATCTCTTTCAATGTGAATTATCGAATTTTGGTAAGTGAGTCAGATTTTATTATTTTTACGTGCCATCGAGTAAAAAAAATGTCGTCTAAAATTCTTTCACGCGAGGAACTTGTAACTAATGTCTACAAGATAAACAGCATTTTGTGCAAATATAAAACAATGAATTTTGCAGTGACCAGCAACATTAGTTAAATTGGGGGAAAAAATACACTTGATTTAAAATACATTTCACAAGTAGTAATAAGCATACATAGCCTCTTATGAGCAGAATTTTTCAAAAATATCCAAATGTCTGTTAACTCGGATACACGCTCAAGTACGTTATTCTGTTTTTACGAGTTTGGGTAAATAAGCAATTATTTCGCTCGTGTAAACTGCAAAAAATTTACTTACAATGGCTAGAGCACCATAGTGTTGACACTTGTTGTCCAGTTCAATAATATGTTACAAATATGTTAATAAGAAATCTTAATATTACATGATAATACAAATGTTAAGTTTTTCTGTTTCATCCAAAACAAAATTCTTTACAATTCTTAAAATTTCTACAACACAAATGTTTTAGTTTAGAAATAATTATATTGATTTTTAATAGTGACTACAAAGAGTTCCTTGTTTTTGACGTATTTCCTTAAAATATACTCACTCTTCCCAAATAAAAGAAATGTTACAAACGAACATTTTTTTAAAGACGTTTGTAACTCTGAAATGAAAATCTAAACTTAAAATATGTATTAAGAAGCATTCTGTCTTGCTTTGTGAGTTATTATATGTGGATAGGCTGTTAACTCACGAAAACTATTATAATTTATATTAGGGAACAATCTATTTGAACACCAAACTTTTAGATAATTGTTTTACCAATATTGTAGCATTTCTACTATGAGATATTGTTCAATTAACCTTGCAGTAATAGGACCAAAATTTCCCGTTCAGTGTTCTAGGTTATAACAAAAGTTGTCGGCTTTTAACATGTCTATTGGGCGCATCGAAAACATTTAATTTCCATATGTGGCTGACAAATACGTCGTAAGGTTTCGTAAATGACAATTCAGAATATTCTTTCACCTTTATTCCAAAATTCAAATTTTACACAATCAGACAGCCTACGTCACATGTGTGCCAGATCCACGAGGTATCTTCCTGAGCCCGATATAATACGGAACGTTTTTAAGGAAATGTACAAATAACGATGTTTGCGCGACGTAAGTCAAAACTGCTTTCGCTCTTGTTCATTATTATAGTGAATAGAAAACAGCAAAATTGAAAGTGAAAACTATATACTGTGATGATTATTACTGCATTGTAATCTACGCACGCAAAGCCTCGAGTAGCTGAATGTGTACGCTCATCGTCAGTTCATCGTCCAAATAAATGATAGATACATCGTACACCTTCTGTGGACAGTAACACCTGCGCCGTGTGGCGATAATATTTCCCTGTTTTTAACATCGCCGTTAGCTACTTGTATGATGGTTGTCTGTGGGCAGGTATTTTATTTGCAGCACCTACTCTAGTGTTTATTAGCACTCGCCTATTATCAAAGACGTGTTATACGGGTAAATATATTGATTTTATTTTGTTATGAATAATTTATAATGGCATGATAGCCAGCCATGGCCACACTGATTCAAAGACTTTTCTAGAGCACTAATATTTTATCCCGAATTCCAGACGTTCTGTTTAAAAACAAGTCACATTCGTGAGCCAACTGAGCTTATTTGATTGTGTTACGGTGGTGTCTAATGCTTTCGTCACTTCTTAACGTAATGTTTCCTCATGGTATTATGACAAGGCAGAATTCTGAATTCGCGCTAAGTGAAAGGTTTGTATAAGCTTTGGCTGGCTTATGTGTGGCGAAGGAAAATCTTTATCGCGGCGGCTTTTCTGAGGAAAGTAGGAGAATATCTTGACATTCAGTTTTAATCGTTCGTGATTCAGCGTTCTACGTTTTAGTTTCTCCGTGTTTCGCTTCGTAACTTGGGCCATGGTTTTGTAAAAATGTATCCCTGCAGAATGTAGATCCTAGCGCTAATTCACTTTATGCGAACTGTGTAACTATTCGTATTAAACTACTGAAACTAAAATTTTTAAATAAACAAACACTTGCAGTCAGAGTACGTTATAGGCTTCTACGGTAAATTGAGCAATTCTGAAGGCCCTGTATAGTATCTGTCTGTATGCCCATTGTTTATTCTTACACTGTACGTAAAATTAACATTGCCGTGATCCTGGTAACTTTATTCACGCGTCCACCAAGTAAGGCTCTGACCTTATTAGAAATTGAAATATTTCATAAATTTGATAATTTTCACACTTATAAACATAAAAAAGAATAGAAAGTAGTAGGAACCATTTCAAAATTTACAAATGTTTACCTAATGCTTTAAATTCAACGTCTAGTCGTGGAACTTCATTTCCTCCGTCGTTACCAACTTTACTGGACGCATGCCAGTCAGTGTACCCGTTCAAACACATCGAGGTTGGAGCAGTGATATTTCTCAAAGGTTGATTTCAAAGGGGTCAGTCAACCGTGAACAGCCTTTCGCACATAAATCCACTTAATTTTACGCAAAACGCAATGGCGATCCAGAATTTTGTTTATTTTGTAGGTATAGTTTTTTGTTGCAACGGGTTTGTAAAAAATGAGAAACATTTTTAGGCATTGAAACACACTCCTTTGCATTCCAATATCTTATTTTAAAAGTCGAGTGATTACCAAACATTTAAAACTAATTTTCTACCAAAACGTACCGAGTTAATATCGACCCTATTCGCGGATCTGAGCAGATATTTAACATTCTTATATAAGGTGATATTTACTGCTCCACCATAAACTGGAAGGGACAAATCATTGTCTTTAATGTAAATAAACATTCACTTTAGCTACAGTCAGTATTTCACATGATCTTTTTGAAGCTTTCTTACATATTTTTTGTTGCAATTTCCTTGTGTACCAACAAGTATGCTTAAAAATTCTCTCTAGTACTCCTAATTGCGATATAAAACATAATTTTATTTCGGAAAACACAAACCTCGGACAGTAGTCTGAAAAATTTTCTAATGCATCAAAGACAAAGACAATTTAAATATTTGGAAAATATTACTTACATAACTACAGTCACTGAATTCACATGTTATCTAGAAACTGTCCATGAAGAACTTATTTAAATAAATTTTAAAGTAAAATGATAGCTTTTTTTAAAATGTAAACTTAAGGTTGGGAACTTTTGGCAAAATTTCGAAAATTTTTGCAACAAAAATCATGTAGTCGTTGTTATTTAAATAGGATATGTGAAATTTAATTAAGATTTGTTACTTAAATCAAAATATTAGAAAAAATACGGACTCTCTACATTATTATATTAATGCGTGTTTTAAACTTTGAAATTAAATATTGATTTTTAATAAAGTTTTTGAATTCACGCCTGTTGACTTGAAATGAATTTTTATTATTTATTTGGTAGCCAAGTCTGTTCTAATTATGCATTACCTCTAAGAAACCCCCACAGGTACAGAAGCACAATAAATAAAAGTGGCTTTTACACGTTAGAAAGCGCCATAGTACAGGTATTGCTAAATCAACTGTGGTATTTAATTGTGAGTTAATTAAAATGGGTAGATAATAGTAATCTTCGATTACTTGTTTTTCAACTGCCAAATTTGTCTCTATGCATGAGATTATTTAATATTATGCTAGGGAGCGTGAATATTCCCATTAAAACATTTTCAGTTGTTTATTAGAAACATTCGTTTATATTAAATAAAACTAAATAATTGTCGTTAATCTTCGCGAAATTTCAGTGTTTTTTCCCCTCAAAGAAATAGCTCAGGGCGAACAATAAAAAATATATTTACACAGTCAATAATGAACATTTTCATCTCGTGACAGCTTTTCTGCTAAATCTTACAAAATTATTTAAATATATTTTATGTAAGATTTTAAATATAAAAAATTTTTATCATTTAAAAAATGTGTATAAAATTAATTATATTTTTGTGCATATCCTTTATTACAATAAGCAACTTATATTCAAGCTATTTTTAAACTGATGCAGGTTCAGTTGTTGTAGACGCTCTGTATTTATATTATTTAGTAAAAACCTCCTTTTCCAGAATGAAAAAAAATGTAGCATTAACACTGGAAGTGCGGATCAGTTTACATTCATTACTATGCAATTCAAGATCCTTTGATTCATTGCGTGTTATGCATTGCCATTTGCTTTCAAATATTTAGAAGTGGATTGGATATATTTCGGTAGCCTTTAACAATGAGAGGCAATTCATATATTTAAAAATATTGAAGTTTATTTTGTGGTCTAACTACCTAAATCCTAATAACAATAGGGAAATTTGCTTTGCTTTCTTGAAAGAAAGTGAATAACTATAGATAATGTTCCTACAAAAATTAGTGCACTGCATATGTGACAGTTTTGCAATAATTTACGATATATTGTGCACCAAATTGGTAGTGATTTTGTTATTTTTGTTAAAGAGTGTTGAAAGTGAAATAATTTTTTTTTTTAATAATGAGAAAAATTGTTTTTATTTTAATCACCTGGTAAAGGCTACACAGTGGTGGTAAATTACTGGTTAACAATAAATTTCATATTTTAGTACACATGTAAAATAAAAATAATTTATGGAATATGAGATGTTGTTTAAAAAAGTCTACTATTAAATGTGGCATCAGCACAACTCCACAGAAAGGAGAATTCTCGTGTGCGAAAACAGCGCGTTACTTAATTTCCTACAATCGAAAATATTTCACGCCATACCTCAACACCTAGGTTTTTCGCTACTCTTCGGTGGTTTTGTCTGCAATTCCAGTCAGTACGAAAGCCTTAATCACTATGGCCAATTATGTTATAAATTTCACAAACAAGAAACGTTTCTCAATACTAATGAATATTTAAAAATTTGTAATACGATTCTGTAAAAAAAAAAATTATGACGTAAATTTACAAATATAGCCCTTTAATTATAATTTTTTGACAGAAGCTTAAGGTCATCTTCAATTAAATTGTCAACATTTCAAAACAAATTATTTTGAAATAAAAAAATAATATTTACATTGTTTTAGATGAGAACAAAAAATATATCAAAGAGTACTCTTTAAGTCGCTGGTATTATTAACGTAGGAAATAAGCAATGAAGTTCACATACAGTTGCTGATAAATTGTGAATGTGTATTCAAATACATTTAAGACAGGTTTTAGCGTTCTGATGTGCTCAGCATATTAAAAAAGTTACCCGCACGCACACTTTACAGAATTTTTTAACGATATCTGGCATGCGTTAACAAGCGAATTAATAATGTCACTTTATGGAAATAGCATTTTATGTGTGCATGAATTATCAAGATGGTCATTTGTCTTAATTCAATTATTCGACATACCATAATAAATGTGGCAAGGGCTTGTGGTATTATAAGGGATTTAAAATGCTTCTCATAATACACACGGAAAACTATAACTTCTTCAAATGTCATTGAATCAGGAATAGGATACTATATTCCATGTTAAGAGGCTTGCTCTTTTAGAAGTCTCCGAAAGAAAGAAAGGCTATTAAATCACTACTCTGTGTTGGTGTCTGTCGGCATGTGTTTGTGTGTGCATTTGTGCATGTGTGTGTCCACACCTAAATATTTTGAACGCGTGAACCTAATTTCACCAAACTTGGTATACATATATTGTTTAGTAAGGACACCTGACTTCTAAAGTTTTTGGCAACGCTGCGCGCTTGCTTTCTAAATAGCGGCCATTTTAAAATTTACGGTGATATGTCATATCTCGGGAAGAACTGAACCGATTTAAAACCAAATTTTGTATCTACGTAGTGCGTCATGTAAGCATTGTTGAGTCGAGTTGAGAGATTTAGGCGGCTCTTGACAACGAGGTCTTGAGAGCCGATGAGGGTGAAATGATGTGAGAATGGAGCAGCGCCAGAATGCAAGGCCGAGGGCAACGGGTGATCCCCGAGAAAACCCGCCGAACAGTTGCATCGTCCAACACGATTCCCACTTGCGAAAATCCGGGAGCGACCCCACCTGGAATCGAGCTGGGTTCGCCAGTATAGGAGGCTGGTAGTCTAATCCCTACGCCNTTTTCCAAAATGTCTGAGATTCCTCTGTTACCAACATATCCTCCTAACAGAACGTATGAGGAAAGTGGCGTTTATAGCAGACGATAATTTCTCAGTAGAGCATTATTGGCCCAAAAACATAGTTTACTAAAGATGAAATCATAAGTTAAATATGCAAAACACTTCTGCAATCGGTTTCCAGAGATGTAGCAACTGAGTTTCGATGCTAATATAAAAATGTTTTTTTAAGATTATTGCAGTTGTACTTGTTGGAGAAACGCGCTAGTAAAACTGGATTTGTATTCTTAAAGAAATGATCTGCCTTTTCGTGTGGAAAAGAGCTCTCTGATGTATGAATATTATATTTTGTTCAGACACATTCAGTGACATGGTCAAGAGTGAGAGTTCTTTTGGCAGGTACTGCCAACTCATCTGGGTCTATTGATATGTTATGTGCATAGAAAATATAACTCATACAGCAAATTGGTTTAGAACAATTTCGTGAATTTTTCTGGCATGCTAATTGTCCGTTCGGAGCCAGATGGATATATGTTAATTCGCCGTTTTAAGTTTGCGGGAGTGCCAGAATTACAATTCTGTTGGCAGTAATAAATGTACCTTCTCAATTTTTAAAATATCTTCTCTTATTACCGCTCACTTCAGCGATACTCGGCTGATAAAACTTCCCACCCTATGATGACGAAACAACGACACACATAGAACTCAGCGAACTCAAAGTACTTCGGCCGCTAGCAGAGGTTGGCTGAAAACGTTACCGACCGGGGTGTGAGGTTAAATAAACTGATGCGAGAAGTTTCTCACGCTGCGCTCTCAGATGCAGACTTTACTGCAGGGCAGTGGTGTGAACTGTACCACAATTATAGTATCTATACAATAATTAACAGCTTTGTACGATGTACTATACAACATTCATTATAGTACGCAAATATATTATTATTTACTTTATGAACGTAGCGAGTATACGGCCAACAAGACACTTACAAAGAGGTTTTATAAATACATATTAATATAAGTAATGACAGAAATACCTAATACGTTGAGTACCAAAGTAGCATTTCTAATATCGTCTTTCGTTTAATATAATATATTTCTAATTTGTGGACCATTTTAAAAATAGGAAACGGTAGTTATTCATAAAAAATACAGCACATGTAATTTTTTCAACGTTCTATAATTATGTACAACAAACTATAATTTCCCCAGCCTTGCACTACTTAAACTGGTAGGGTTCAGATCCCTGCTGCAGGGGCAGGGCGCCCTAGCAGATAGCGCAAGACGAGGCCCCGGAACCAGATCGCGCCCACAACACAGCGAGGAGCGAGGGTAGCATTGTGAGCAGGAAACACGCCAGTGCTGGAAATGAAATGTCCCGGGACCTTCACAATGCAGAGCCGCACTGCCTCGAGTCCACGTCACGCAAGGCATCAGTCCTTCTCGCGCCAGGCTATTTTTCTTGCTTTCTGCGACCCCCCAACACCCCCTTCCCACTTCACCCAAACCCAATACCCTCTCACGACCAACCATTCTCCGAGGCACCGCCCCCTTGTCGTCGCGCACCTATACCAGCCCCCCCGCGCACAATGGGGAATAAAATACGTCATTCCTGTTTCCCGCTCGGACGCAGACAAACGGACGACAATAACAAAAATATTTTTTGATTAATTATTTACACGCACCTCATTTTCATCCGGCGTCGGTTAAATAAAATAGTGGTGGTGTTGTGCGGTCGAGAAACCCGGCGGACACTTGTCAACGAGACACGTTTGGAACTACGCGCGGCATTAATTGTGCTGAAAGACCCCGCTGGAGCAACCTATTCAACGGTAAAAACAAATAACACTGTGTTCTGTCTCGCTCCGTGGTGGTCGTCAACGGAAAAAAGAGGTGAAATAGCCGAGCTCGACATTAGGATATTTATATTTTCTAAGAGGATACATGTTCATCACACCTTATAATTCTAATTGATTGAGAGGAATATACTTCCTTTCCATTGGAAACATTTCGTGAAGATCCAAATTTACGTTTTTTCAAAGATAGTGTATCACTTCATGAGTTTAAAATTGAGAAATTATTAATAGTTGATTTAATAATTTAGTACATTTCATATACGCTATGTAAGTAAAATACTGTAGTTAAATAAATACTATAGTTGCTTGACTATTTCTTAAATGAAATTGTTATATGTTTACTTACTTAAGTGTCACTACAATGAACTTACAACAAACAATAATATTTCTTAATAATAAATGATCATAACAATTTATAAAAAACATATTGTTAAAGATACAATGCCATCTGTGAAATTTACGTCATGAACTTAAAATTCAATTGTGGTATTTATAGAAATCACTAATTTTTTTAAATAAAGAGTGTGGTTAACAAAATCCATGTAATGTAATTTTTGGGAAGATTTAAAAAATCGATAGAGAAAACAAAAAATATGTGAACTTTAACTTTGGTATTAAATAAATTAATTAGACAAAAATAAAAACCACATACATTTCACATAAGTAACTGGAGTGGATTTGGTGATATTTTAGTCTTTCTTTCGGATGAGGTTATGTTCGGAACTACACAATATATGTTAACATTTTGTCGTAATTAATTATGATAAAAAATAAATAATACATGTTTATTTTTAAATTATAATTAATGTTTTAATCCTTGTCTTTATAATTGTAATTGTGTCACCTTAAAATTGTACGAATTATTTAAAATTATTAAATTATATTTAATTATAAGAATACAGACAGTTTTTCATCTTTAATGAACAAATATTTGTTTCCATTGAATCAGACGTTTTTTCTCCTCCACTAGAGAACTTCCGGCAGTTGTTTCTTTGCAATACTGTGAATTGTTTTGCTTCTCTAAATGCCCTCAAGGTACCTTTCCAGGCGGTTGTCCACACCACTAATCTAGGGAGTTCAAGTTTTACTCCTTTTCCTTCTCCGATTACTGCATGTCCAATACCAGCAATACACGCGTCGATGATAATAGTACCTTAAATATTTATTTTGGAACTAATTCTTTTCGACAGGAGGAACTCGAAATATTAACTTTAAGATGATTCCACCTTTTCAAGATCTCCTGATTTCCAGCCCAAAACATTTTTTAGTGTCTCTATGTATAAAATGTACCTAGAAAATATTATATAATGAAATCACAACTGCAACTTCTTAACGATGATACTAAAAAAATATTTTATGTAGCAATAAGATTGGAACGAAAACTTGTCATTTTAGTAAAAGCTAGTTTTCGAGACACAAATGGAATATGTGTGTATAAATATTGTACAAATAAGTATTTATAAATAGTTGTATAGATAAATAACTATATAAAGCAAGCGTTTACTCTAAACTTCAAGAAACTTGGAATGCACACACATTGTTGGGTAAGACACGTTCTGGAATGGGACGTTTAATTTAATGATGTGACCGAAGAGATGTAAAATAATTTGAAACGAAATCTTTTCGCAGAAAAAACCCACCGAAAAATTATGATTTAAAAGCATACAAAAATTAATTTTCGTGGGTTCTGCATAAACAAGTTTTGTGACTGAGGCCCTCATATATAATTTTTTCTGAACCTTAAAACTACATACTTAAGTGATCCACTAGTTTTTATAAGAGTCTTAATGTAAGTAGTTGAGTCCATTCCAATTAAAAAAAAATATATATAATAAGTATTTCAATGTTATTTTTTATAGGACAGAAATGAAAGTCGATATTTAGTTGCCAATTTATATATTTGTTTAATGAAACATAAATGTGATCGTAGAATAGTGTCAAAGTCAGCAAAAAAACGCTGTAAGTATACCCTTGTTTATGCGATATTTATTCCTTTATAAAACATTGTCTTAAATTATAGTGATAATGTTGTAACTTTTCTGAACAAATTGCTGTATTAATATCTAATATTCGCCTCTTAAAATTCTGAGAAACCAGAACACACGCGAAGTTTGTTTATGCTATTTTCCATCGCCGTCGTAATTCTTACTTACGGCCGGACGTAACATTGAGGCGTGCGACATTTCTTAGTCCTTAAATGGCAATCAATTTTATATCGAGATATCCTCTACAAAAAAAAATGAGCTGACTTCAACCACTAAATCTGAAGTTATTTCAAATATTAACGAATACACATATTCAGTGCCTTACGTTTCGTAGACAAATGTGACGGGATTTACGCTCGCATAGGTACTAAAAATTATTAGCAGTAATTAAGCAAGCCCAGTTTTGTTAATAATTTTCTTCACATAATTATTTCAAACCTTAGAATACACCACTTTCTTAAGCAGCGTCCATCGAATATAAGACNAATAATTTTCTTCACATAATTATTTCAAACCTTAGAATACACCACTTTCTTAAGCAGCGTCCATCGAATATAAGACGAAAACAATTTTACTTTTTGTATCCACTTTTCCATGGCAGGTGTTATAATTTCCATATATTTTCTTTGGGTACCTATAGAGGTGAGATAACCTGTTTTCGTGAGAACTTACATGTGGCAGTGAGCTTACAGCATGTAACATTTGTGAACTTAATGGACTTGTGTAAATAAAAAATCCATCGTTCGTCAGTAACGCCAAACCATACGTGGAAAAGTTACTACACAGAAGCAGAGTGACCTGAGGCCATAATAAACCCCGCGACCTTCATATTCTCTGGATTATCCACTCTCAGAACACTACATGTTTGGGCATGTAAGAACTTTCTGAAATACGAGGTTTAAAAAAACTGGGATACTGCAGATATTGCAATCCAGAATTACCTTGATTTACTGCAGCCACCTTTCGACACGGATGGATTGAGAGCCATGTGAGTTATTGTACTAGTGCACTCTAAAATTTATTCGTAAATTTAATACACCAGTGTATAGCCTACATATACTGAGAAAGCTTGAACGGTATGTTTGTTCCAAACATCTACGTATATCAGCGTTCCTACATTCAAGAATGAGTTAAATTCATACGGTTAGTACACAAATTTATATAGTGGTGACGCCAAGCATTAATACATTTTCTGCCTGAAATGTGGTATTATCTCCACACAATACATACGTTAAAAACTTCCTTCACAATTTACGAAATATACGAGGAAATTTGTACACTGTCGTAAACTATTTTGAATGGTGCAGATATAGTTATTGAATTTCGAAACTGACTAGTTGTGTAGAGTATGAAAACGGCCANTAAACTATTTTGAATGGTGCAGATATAGTTATTGAATTTCGAAACTGACTAGTTGTGTAGAGTATGAAAACGGCCAGTTATTTCTGAATGCTTTGTCAACTGCATCATTCAGAATCGTTTCCAACTGCAGCGAACTACAGTCTCTCAAGGATTCACAAGGCTACCAACCCGATCTCTCAAGGAAAAGTGACGACTGTAGTGAGGTAAGTAATTCCCGGAAGACAATTTCTGCGTTAATATAGTTTCCCTAGCATTATGTCTTTAAAAAAAGTGGCTCAGATTTACAAAGGTGCGGTAATAAGAGGTTGCTGATCCCGGGGAATATGAATAATGTGGAATTTACTTAGTATCTTAAAAAACTTGGCGTTTGTTTTGCAGTTTTTGCCACGTGGTATTTGACGTCTTCCAAGAGCAGAGGACCGCTTCTGTTCACCCCTGATGACTGCAATTTATACAAGTTACGGTGAATTTGGTCACTCTTCCCTCTCAGTACGACACAGTGGACTAACTTCGCCAGGAGTCAAGAATTTGTACCGTATTAACNATTTGGTCACTCTTCCCTCTCAGTACGACACAGTGGACTAACTTCGCCAGGAGTCAAGAATTTGTACCGTATTAATCTCAGTGCTGTCCACCACAGCAAAAGCATAATCTTGTGTGCCGTCAACATTTGTTTCGGAAAGTGTTAGGGGACATTTCGATCATACAACCACTGCCCCCTTCGCTTGCATTATCGTACAGGATCCACTTCTCGTCACGCGTCACGTTATGACCAAGTAGTAGCCAATTGTGATGACGAACTAACNATTTGGTCACTCTTCCCTCTCAGTACGACACAGTGGACTAACTTCGCCAGGAGTCAAGAATTTGTACCGTATTAACCTCAGTGCTGTCCACCACAGCAAAAGCATAATCTTGTGTGCCGTCAACATTTGTTTCGGAAAGTGTTAGGGGACATTTCGATCATACAACCACTGCCCCCTTCGCTTGAANCCGTCAACATTTGTTTCGGAAAGTGTTAGGGGACATTTCGATCATACAACCACTGCCCCCTTCGCTTGAATTATCGTACAGGATCCACTTCTCGTCACGCGTCACGTTATGACCAAGTAGTAGCCAATTGTGATGACGAACTAACGGTCCAGCAGATGTCCAGCTGCTGCTGTTTGTTATGCTCCGTCGTACATTCAGTGCCCAAACTGTCAATTTTTTTACTGTTCTTATTTGCTGTAGAGTAGACGGTCGTCGCTGAGCTGAAGTGCAAGTTCCCTGACAGAGTGATGTGCGTATTTGTCTACATACATTTCTTTATAGAACTTTGATCCACCCTTTTCCTAAATCCTTAAACATTTTTATTTTTTACCTTTGAGACTGTGGTAACTGGTATGAAAATTTTAAAATCAGAATCGCACTGTATTTTCTGAAGTTACATCCACGCCCCGTGCGCTATCTACAATGGGAAGCGTTTTTGCTGCAGTATGCCGCAGTTATAAATCATGCAACAAAGTGACCCACAAATCCTGCTGTTCCAGTTTGTCACACAAGGCACTGTAACATATCCTAATACACCTGCAACTGTACTGCACGTCTATGCGAGGCAGTTTCATTGAGACCTTAAACGGGTAATATTCACTGGTTCTGGACTTTAGCTGGTAGGAGGTCGTATGCGGAAAGCGTGTATTTCTGCCATTTTTTTCGCAACAGTCTAGTACTGCAGTGCATCATGTCCGATTTGAATCGTTTAATAGATCCAGAGAAATTATTTATATATATCACTAAAAGAATGAGACCTCCAATTTCAACGTAAGTATTTAGCTACAAATTTATTTTTGGCTACTCTTCTGTAGTTTTACAGAGATTCCAAATCTGCGGATACTCGGCAAAAATGTCAACAGGACATATTTCAGATGTATTATTCAGATGACGACATATTCTAAAACGGTGGACTAAGGTCATTTTCAGTGAGTGTTTTTAAGAGCACGAAGCAGGAACTGATGTCATGCATAGCTACATTATATTACTTTTAATCGTTCTAGAGAGGTGTCAAGTAACGCAAATTATAATGAGGCTACTATTTTAAGAAATAAGTGTCTGTTCCACGAAAAATCACGTAGTTTTAAATGGCGCCCGTAGCACTGGACCACAAAACGTGAATATGTTAAGCAAAGTCTTACGTAATGCATGCCATCTTCTGGTGGTCCTATTTTCTTAGCTACACTCCAAACGTGAATTATTGAGAATTGAGCCAAATCAGTGAGAACAGTGTGAATTGACTGATAATCAGTGCCAGATAACTAATTAATATAGTGGTTGAATTTCACTGATTTATTTGTGATTTACCACTAAATTTTGAGAACGTCACTGCTATAAATCACTTGTTCCCAGTTAATTTGCTTTATTCTCCGGTCAGCAGTAGCTTATCAACTGACTTTCAGTGAACCTTATTTCACTGATTGATATCACTGACTCGGATTTAGAGTGTAGTGTAGCTATGAAAGAGAATGTAAATTTCTCAACTGAATTTTTGCACTTCATGCTGATAGAAAATAATTTGATTCAAATGGTAAGAATAGCTGCGCAGATGGCATAGCATTAAAAAATTCTAAATGACAATATTTTGAATAGAAGTGCATCATATGCATGTTCGTAAACTGAAAAATGCAGGTGTCCTTTTTAAGTTCAGGTACTACTAGTATGTCTAGTTTGATTGAATTCCCTTCAGTGGTTTGACACTTAATTTTAAATAACTGTTCTGTTTACAATTTACAAAATTTAATGTGTGTTTTGTATATAACATAGTTTCCTTTTTTGCGTACTTGTATTTTTTTTTTCAGTAGATTTATTACATTACATACAACTGTAAAATTTTGAAATATTTATTAATATCGGACCTCTTTATAAGAGGTTCGATAGAGGTCTATTGCAAAGCTTTGTTTAAAATATAAAAAATTATTTCTTAGTATTTTTACTAATTTCAACTTAACATATGAAATTAAAATGAGTCATCATGGCAAAGTAATTATTATTGTGCCATTTTTAAAACCGTGTTTAGGTTCGTTAAATTATTTTTTCCTCAATACTCGTATCCGTTTTTTTATAGTTGTTTGAGAAAATAAAATGATATTTGAATATTTAAGAGCTAAGAATACCATGGCTGATTCACTGCCTCGGTGTATCAGATGTTACGAATTTAAGTGCGTTTGCAGAATTGTCAATTGTTTCTATTTCACTCATATTTACATTTTTAAAGTACCGTAGTGTGTAGTTACATAATGCTAACCCTGTCTTCATAATTAAATTTAAACACATAAGAAAATAACTTCCTCGCTAAACCCTCTTTCTGATGTAGGAATTTCGCACTTAAATTTTAAATATCAGTAGTCAGTTAATTACATCTATCAAAAATCTTTGCTTTGAGGCGAAAAAAAACTCTCATCTGCTCAAACGACAAAAATTGTATTTTAACGACATCACTTCACGGTCTCTTCAAAGAGACACTGCCATTGATACTTAAAATGGCACTGATAAAATTGTCTACTTCTTGAAATAAATTAACGCATACTTTATAACGATTCCTCAAGGTAACATTTGTCAATCTCCTATTCTTGATTAAGACGAGTTTTCTGTTTGTAACCAAATTCAGAGTTGTACATTCATTTGTCCATCTCATATTTTTGATTCAGGCGAGTTGTCTGTTTGTAACTAACTTCAGTGTTGTACGTTCATTTGTTCATCTCCTATTCTTGATTCAGGCGAGTTTAATGTTTGTAACTAACTTCAGTGTTGTACGTTCATTTGTCCATCTCCTATTATTGATTCAGGCGAGTTTACTGTTTGTAACTAACTTCAATGTTGTACGTTCATTTGTCCATCTCCTATTATTGATTCAGGCGAGTTTAATGTTTGTAACCAACTTCAGAGCTGTACGTTCATTTGTCCATCTCCTATTATTGATTCAGACGAGTTTTCACTTTTTCACTAACTTCAGTGTTGTACGTTAATTTGTCCATCTCCTATTCTTGATTCAGGCGAGTTTACTGTTTGTAACTAACTTCAGTGTTGTACGTTCATTTCTCCATTTCCTACTCTTTATTCAGGCGAGTTTACTGTTCGTAACCATCTTCAGTGTTGTACGTTCATTTGTCCATCTGCTTTTCTTGATTCAGACGAGTTTTTTGTTTGTAACCAACTTCAGTGTAGTACTTTCATTTGTCTATCTCCTATTCTTGATTCAGGAGAGTTTACCGTTTGTAACCAACTTCAGTGTTGTAAGTTCATTTGTCCATCTCCTATTCTTGATTCAGGCGAGTTTACTGTTTGTAACCAACTTCAGTGTTGTACGTTCATTTGTTCATCTCCTATTTTTGACTCAGTTGGGTTTACTGTTTGTAACAAACTTCAGTGTTGTACGTTCATTTGTTCATCTCCTATTCTTGATTCAGACGAGTTTACTGTTTGTAACCAATTTCTGTGTTTTACGTTCATTTTTTCATCTCCTATTCTTGATTCAGGCGAGTTTACTCTTTGTAACCAACTTCAGTGTTGTACGTTCATTTGTCCATCTTCTATTATTTATTCAGACGAGTTTACTGTTTGTAACCAATTTCAGTATTGTACGTTCATTTCTCATGTCATTCTTGGTTATCCAATTCTTCATTCATTTTGTATGATTTCTGTGACTTATTTTCAGCGTACTCTCCGAAGTAACGTCAGGCTTATTAGATATTCCTCCTGTCCGTGTGTCTGTGTAGGTGTGGGTAGCCTACTGTCTCATTTTTACACCAAACTATTTACTCTCATAGCACATAGCAGATCATCCGACATTTATACTTTTCTACCATTTCTAACAACTAATTTCGACGTAGGCCGTTGAAATTTTTGTGGGTACTGTGTAATTTTTTATTAACTATTAAACCCAATTTAACGAATTTTGATACACACTGTCATCATTAAACGCAGAACCTCATGTCTTCATTGAACTGCTAATTTGGAAGTTTTCTCCAATGGAGAAAAATAAACATCGTGTCATATCTCTGGAACCACTCAGTCTGGTACAGCCTACATGTAGTAACTTATTCTAAAATACATTATCTTTTATATGAGACAGGTGAACATAAATTTTATTTTAGTGTTCCATATCCAGTGAAGACTTTGACCAAATTTAATGATACATGGTTTGCTGGCAGTACTTATTGTGTGCAATTAATTTAAAATTGCACATCATCATCATTTGTCTGCCACATTGAAGACGGTGCTACCAGAAAAAATAATAATCTTACATTTCAAACATTTTGGTGGACAAATAGTGATACTACAGGCTACAATAAAACAGTAATTTTTAAGAAAATTGGGTACTTCTTTGCAAAATTTTAGCTACTTTTACATTTTATTTTAAAATTCAATGAATGCCAAAAAATATACTTGGTTCATTGAAATTGTTGTTTGATGGCGATATCTATATAACCATTTAATTAATTTATGTTTTGATTTTACCCAGTATTTTGTAAGATAACGCAAGTATCCCTGTTCAGGAACTACCGAAACGAACGATAACTAATTGACATACTAATAGTACTCTCACTTATATTGCACGATTTATTCAAACAAATAAGCTATTTATTTCCTAAATTACTAGCCCGTTACAATGTTTGATTAAAATTGTATATTTGAAAAAATTAAAGCGATTTGAATTCAACTTGCCATATTGACTGTTCTTCTTATGCGCATTAAAATGCACAGATTGTTCAAGTCTTTTGTACGACTAATCGATATATGTCACCTGAAATTTGTAAATAATATCACGCCTCTGTAACTTCTTATACAATTTACGCCATATTCTGCAAGCAAACAGTACTATATAAAGACAGATAAAATGTTTAGACGATATACTTACTTACTTCAGCAATCTGTATTAAGTCAATTTAGTTTAGTGGTATCAAATATACGACTTATAACACAAATTTAGTAACACCGCCGCCTCGAAAATAAGGTCTGGAAAGGATTGCCTCCAAAAACACATTGCTATAGATTAACTTCTTATCTCAGTAAGTACTTTAAAAAAATTCCGTTCAGGAATTTTTTTAACACACATGATCCTGCTCTGTATTTAAGTACGTGATAAAAATTATCTGCTTAGACGTTTAGATGCAGTCAGGGTTATTAAATACAACTGTAACTATTTGTTAAACTTCCCATTATCATTCATGAACAAGTGAATGTTCTAGAGTTGTCTCCTTTCACATAGTCCACTATTGCTGTTATTTTGCATATTCCTCTATTATTCACGTTCATTATTATGTTTCTTCGTTTTTGTTTTGCAAAACATTGTTCTTAGTAAATTCATTTCACCGACTCATGTTTGCTATCTGCCCGTTTCAGCACATCGTTTCTTTTTTAATAACTTACCTTATCTTTATATTATGTTATTATTTTATATTTTCTTTACAGAATCGTTACTTGTTAACATTACTTATAATTTTTAAACTGTAATTACCTCCTAGAAAATTTCTTCGTCTACTGGTATGTTGTTTTTGCAATGAAAATCTAACGGTCAGTGTTAGCTGAGAGAACACCACCAACATTAATGAACCCACGAACATGTCGTCTTCTCAATCTAGATCCTTTCTATTATCTTCCATGATATTTCTATGTAACTTGACTTGGCTATACTTGTTCTGGAACCCAACATCAGTAGAACCACTTGCAATTTTCTCGCAGCAAAACAAAACTTCGAAAAGAAATTTATATGTATTTTGTATTATCGAGTAAAATTTTCTCGAGTTCGTATAAAGGTTCTATCGCATTGCCGCAATACTTTCATTAATTACCTTTTCTTTACCTTAGCTTTGGCTTCACATAGGATCAAGATATTGTCGGTAACATGCTTGTATTAGGCTTAGTATTAGTGGGTTACTTCAAAATATCTTAAATTTATTCCAGTTTAAATCAACATCATTTTACTTGTTGCCTTGTAATATTAAATTTTCGAAACATTATTTAAAATTAAAATAAATCTTTCTTAAAAAAAAGTTATTTTGAACTTTGATCCTTTAAATTGAAAACCACAAGATTCATACTGAAAAGCTCTGGTTTATTATGAAATCACATAATTTTCAGTAGAAATTTCGTTATGAATTTAGAAGAACCGTTTGTAACAATTATTAAGTCCGAACTGTGTCCTAACGATAACAGTCCTAGATAGCCGCTAACAATAGGTATTGAATTTCACCTAGGAAGAGAGCTAAACCGGTGACAATTTGAGTCACGATCCGGGAATGGTGTAGAATGTGAGAACCAAACTTTGCCCTGTCTCTCTGAGCATTTTTAGGGTATGTTTATGGCATATTGAGAAATATTAATTGATACTCTCTAGTTCTCACATCCAGCGACAGTATATTTCAAGCATCAAGCATGTATAAACTTCGGCGTCTCCGCTTACACAAGCGTTCTTCCATTCCTCTACACCAACACTCAGAACGAATAGCTTGAGGTGTAACCGCCGAAAGTAGTATTCGTAGATTAAGAAAACCTTTTACTACATTGTCTTTCGATATTGTCGACAAACATTTTCGACTATTTTACAGACTTATCACGATTTATGTCATTTACTTTTCTAATTACTAAAGTGAGATAAGAATAACAAGGAGCACCTCACAAAAACTCATACATAACGGTAGTTTTCATGCAATACATTTCCCACACCTCCCTAATCACTCGCAAACATACTATGGTTATAGATTCAGAAGAGGGCATATGTATACCTATATGTGTGTTCTTTAAATGTGTATAACACATGCGTATTACGTCTCTCATGTCATTGGTTTAGGAATGATCATGATGCATTATATTTATTACAGCTGGTAAATAAGAGATGTTCGTCAAACTATAATCGCCATGGAAAAAATTAATTTACTTTACAGAGGGGAAAAATTAATTAGAGAAGAATACCTGTTTCCAGTGAAGAGGGATTATCACAATGGAGACAATTATTGCAGCAGACCATGATACAAAATCTTGTTAAGATTTTTCAGAGAAATTAAATATTTTTAAAGTAATTAAAATATTTTTTTTTATTTCATTAAGATGCATAAATAAGAACTTAATCGAAATTTGTTTTACATGAAAAGGTATTGCAATTTTCTTAGAGCACTTTTACAAACCTTTTACGTACCAATACCTAAGGTCAATAAAACCCTGTTGCTTGTTATTAAAATATAATGTATATTTCCCCTTTGTTCTAGCGATAGCATTAGTTAAAACAGTGTGATTAAAACCAAATATTTTACTAACAGAAAATTATCCTCATTTTGGATTTTAGTTCGAAAAAAGGTGAAAATTATTCAAGTTCATTAAATGTTATAAATGTTTAAGTTGCTCTGTTTCCTGTTAACTCAGCAATCAGTGGCAAACACCAGGAATTGTTAAATCTTTGACACACTATCATTCGATAAAATTTCAGTTGGAAATGATGATGTGAGTTTTAGACTGACTTATTACCAAGTGACAGGTCTTACGTTAAAGTTTTACTTCATACATAAACTACTGTATGTGACAATGACGGTGCGTCGAAGAAAATACACATTTTTACTGAAGCTATTCCTCTTAAAGCCTTCCGAGGCATATAGTCACATTTATTTTAAACCAAACTCATTACCTTGTAACAAGAAGTTACTGATATAACTAATGAGTCTGCATTCTTCTACACGCGTGCAAAAAAGTTTCTGGAAATTTTAGGCTAGATTGTAAGTAGGACTTAACGTCTCTTTGACAGCAATGTCATTAGAGATGGAATCAGAAACATATGCAACAGCAGTGAGATTATTAGAAATACCCATGCGCCTCCAAGGACTTACCTGAAAATATTTCAGGTTAGTAAACCCTGTCTACCAAAACATTAAACTTATTACGACCGATGTTGATGTTTCTAATCCTACCATCGTAATGCAATTGGCTGCATGCCAGCTTACTGTACGAGGTGTTCTTGGTCTGAGTCCCGCATAAGTCATATGTGTATTCTTAATCGTCTCACTAGTACTGCTTACGTTTCTGGTTCCATCTTTAATTATGTTTCTGTCAACAAGGCGTCAAGGACTACCAACAATCTACGCTTTTAAGGACTTCATGAAATGATTCGCTTCCAAGTAAAGGAAAGTTGGTTCATTAGGTACTTATATCAGTAATTTCATGTTACAGTTATGCATGTTTACTTATTACACTTAAGTGCAATTAGCTTTATTATGTTTTTATTCTAAACATAAATAAAATGAAACTATTTCACTACTTTTTGAAGATTGGGAAGTTATTAGCAATTTACACTTTCTGTAACTTCACTCAGAAAATACTTAAATCCAAATGGAACTATTTTTTTTCAATGCCAAGTAAAACATTTATTTTCATTTACCGAAGGTTTAAAATGTATTTCCAAACAGTATTTTAAAAAAATTATCATTTCGGTAACTCTGAAAACATTTGTACTTCACTAACTGGACTAGAAGTCGTCTTTCTTATGAGACAGTAAAATATTACATAAATGGCGTACCAATTCATCTGTATAATTCATACGATAAGCTCTCACAAGATAAGATATTTTTATTAATAACTCCTCACGCATTTTCGAAATTTCTCTTAGCATCAAAGTTATTTTGAACTTCATATGTAATGTCTCAGTTTTTGTTACATACTTTAATATTTTATTATTTGAGAGCATTTTCTCTATTATAGTTCCGTGTATTTGTTTCGCCTGAAATTAATTTATTACTTGAATTTTAATTGTAGCTAATTAAGTCGTTGGAATAATATTTAAACCATTAAATGCAAAAATGTTTTTACGTCAACTATAGACTTTGGACTCATAATATTGACAATTGAAATTTTCAGGAACAATTTCACGATGGATACTTGATGACAAAGCAATTGTTTATTTAGAGATATTCAGCTAGTGCGTATTGTTGTATGGTTGTAAAATAATATTTTACTTTCTTCGTGTGGTTTGGTTGTATTTTGCGGATTCTTGGAGTGTTCATAAAACTTTTGTTAGTTGTGAAAAATACTAAAAATATGATATGAAAAATATCTGTATAAATATTTCAGATCAAATATTTTGGAGTGGCGTGGCACATGAGTTTTATTCAATATGCTGCGTCGGTTGAAAGGGGTTTAGAAGTTTCGAACAGGAAGACACGCATCGGTGAATTAGATTTTAATATACATTTCCATGGAACGAAATTTTTCTGGGCAAATATTTCTAAAGTAATAAACACGTATGGTAATATTTGGAAACTTATGCTGTACTTTCACATTCTAAGATAAAAAAAAAAGGTATTACCGTTTAAAATGTCAAATACTAGTACATTATATAATACCATATTTTCCACAGAAGTCGGTAAACCAGAACATTTCAAAATGTAACTTTCTATGTCCATTGACTTTAATAATAAAAGTAGTTAATAAAGTTATGGAAACTCTTTTCCACGAGAACGCTTACTTTTAGGTGATTGTTTCCTGTCAGGCAAACGTTTGATTTTTCACATTTATTTAAAAATGGTTTCCTTAGCATGCAAAAAATTCAATTAAAACAAATTTACTTGCTTATTAATGAGGCTATGTTTTCAGTATGAGAGGAGAGTTTGAGGTGTTGATATCATTATTTGGTGACACATGAGACTTATTTCAACGCCAGATAACTTATCTCATGTACCCATTATTTAAAGAAAATACTTAAGATTGCAATTTTAAACTTTTATCCAGTTTCGTTTAATATAATTCATGGAAGTTAAGAAGACCAAGTATTTCAATGTGCACAGTTATAATTTTATCTAATAAATTACATATTTTTATTAATTTTTTGGGTATCGTAATAGAATATTTTTATACATATTTTATTCCATTTCCATTAAGGAAATATGAGTGTCTCCAAAAACGTACTACAAGATATTTAGACTATTTCGAAAAATAGGATTATGTTTTGTTGCTAATTTTATTAACTTGACCAGCCTCATGCCAGTATGTGAATGCGCAAGTTCGCCTTGTCTGTCCCACATGTGACCAGCAAACATCATCCTTACGTGACCCAAAATCATAATGAGGTAAGAAATATTGGAGGTCAGTCAGTCTCCTCGTTAACATTATTTGCTGATAGTCGGCCTTTTTCCGTACTTGTATTACTCTGTCAATATAAATTATGCTAAAAATTTACGGTTAAACAGAAAGCTGAGGAATGGCTAGAAACTTTACGAGGTTGATATGGCAAACTTTATTCAAGATGTACTGGGTTAACAAAGTTATCAGTGAATAAGCACTAGTGAGAGATGCAGAGTAACCAAGGCACAGTGAAAAAAAAAAAAAGGAAGAACTATCGTCATGTAAGGAAGAAAAGGCATTTCTTAGAAAATGGAAAAAATATATGGTCTAGGAAGCAGTAATATACTAAGTAGAGAGTAGAGCAAACAAGTAGAACTGCGACAGGTGACCTAAACTGGTACGTTTTAAATGGGCCAGACATTTACTTTCAAAATGGTGGTCATATATCTTCTTATACCTAGTTATATATATGAAATAATGTAACCAATTTAAATATTAACATAGTATACGGGCAGTATCTATGCCAGCATAAAATGGGCTAATACATAAACGCTTTTATTTGCCATTTTAGAAGATGGCACCATATGCTAAATTAAGCTTTTTTCATATCTCGGGAAACAATGATATAATTCCCACAAAATTTATGTGATAATGTATACTTTTCTATCCCATCGAAATGTGTATAGCTTAAGGGAGGAATCACATATTTTCAAAATAACAGCCTTAAAGATATTTTTACTTCGCATGTGCTTTATATGTTTGCAGTATTTATGATAATCATGAAATCTGCTTAAACATTACCTTTGTGTCCTCCGCTGTAAAGATCATCACATGAAAAAAGGAGGTCTTATGCCATATTTCGGGAACAAATTATCCGATTCCCAACAAATTCTTACGCAAGTCGTGTTAAAGTAGATAAGGTAAACTTGCATGTTTAAGGTGCGTCAGGCACTTTTATAATTGCATTAATGTAATTAATGTAGGTTAGGACGTTAGATTTATTAAACAACTAGCTTTAACCCACGGCTTCGTTCGCGTGGTTATAGTAACATACTTATAGAGAGAAATAACGGTATTTGTTAGTAGACAGACGCTGATCATAAACACAGAACAAAGCATTGACGATGTCATTTTTTGGTGCTAGAATAGCTCTTTTACATAGCCACTGGTCGTCATTTATATTTCTTTGTAGATCTGGGTAAGTTCCCTATCACTCTGCACCAAATTACTAAAATCCCCCGTCTCCAATTTTTAATAGTGTATGCATAATGTCCTGTATCAACGTCATTGTAGAGGTGCACTCTCATATTTGTCGTCAAGCTGAATTTCTTGACATTTGCCCATAAGCTGAATGACTTAAAACAGGCTTCGATTTCATCTGCAGGTGTGCCCCTTTGAATAACCAGTAGAGTTTGGCAAAAGTTATCAGCCAGTAATACAACCATTCCTTCCATAATATCTGTATTGTTTCGTATATCCTTAAGTGTTCGGTTAAGGGCCTCTATCGCTTTTTTTGTGTCACATAGTGCTTTCGTCCCACACTAACAACTTACATTGACGCAGCATTGTACCCCGAGCGCTATTTTTACTAAAACTTTATCCTAAGGGACTGAGATATTTTTTGTGATAAAAAGTAGCCCATGTCACTTCCCGGCCCTCCAACTATCTCTGTGCAAAAAATCACGTCGATCCGTTGCTCCGTTGCAACGCGGAAGAAGGACACACAAACAAACACACTTTCGCATTTATATATTAGTAGGATTCAACAAACTTTAACCACATTTTCTGCACTGACACTATTAATTGGAAACATTAATTATGCGTACAGAGATCCTCTTATGTTGACCATTTTATAAAATAGTGCCAGGTGGGAAAATTAAACATTTGCCATATTTTCGAACCATTCAACTAATTACCTCCAAATTTCGCACACTAGTAGTGCTCGAGAAGGCCGTGTAAACTTGTATGATTTAAGTAAGGTCAGGCACTGATTTTAAAAATAGCGGCCATATAAATAATAAGGATAAGTTTGTCATATCTGTAAGATAATTTAACCAAATTCAACCAAACTCTCTATGCTGAGAATATATATTAAAAGGGTGGTATACAAAACCTCTTTTTTAGGTAATTCTGTAAGATAGCGCCGAATACTAAAATATAGTTTTATGACGTAGCTCTAAATCTATAAACTGATTTTCACAAAATTCTTCACACGAGTAGCGCTACGGTATCCCACGTAAACGTACGTGTATTAAGGGGTTCAGGCATTTATTTCCAAAATGACGGCCTGTGAATATTTTAATTAATTAAACCCAATAATTAAAAACATTTCACTGATTACATCCAAAGTTGATGGTCCGAATCCTATCTCCGTAATGCAGTTGTCTGCGCGATAGCTTTTGGTACAAGGTATTATGGGTTCGAGTTCCGAGCAAAGGCACGTAAGTATATGTTATTAATTGTTTCACTGCTGATGCATATATTTCTGGTTCCATCTCTACGATATTGCTGTCAACGAGACGTCAAAGCCTACATACAATCCAAGCTTTTAAGAACTTTGTTAATAATTATTTACACCCACGTAGAGGACAGTAGGCTCTTTAGTTATATCAGTAATTTCTTGTGGGTTCATGCCACAACGGCAAATTCCCATAGTTGATAGCAAAAATATTTTCAAAAATTTTAGTGTACGTAAGTATTAATTAGTATAAACTAAATCGTCTCTAAATTAGAATGTTCAAGATCTGAAATCTTCTAACTTATAACTTGAGCAGTTCACTGGGTCAATTTTACAGATAACGAGCTATAAATTCTGGTGGTTATAGCATTCCGCTGCTCCCAGACAAAAATTACTGTGTATCAGTCAAAAAAAATAAATCTCCCGAACACTCATTCAAAGTTATGTCAATTATTGTTGCTAATGAACGTAAATTTTATTTGATGTTGTCTTGCTACATAATTTTCAACATCAAAATTTGAATTAAATTACTTAGTTGGACATCTTTTACACAAATTGAAACTAAGTATTGAATGATCATGTGAAGGTACTCGAAGTAACATTTCAATTGCATTAATCTACTTGACATGGTTTTCATAAATTCAAACTTCGTTTTTAAGTATCGTGTTGAGGTACTCAAACTTAGAGTTTAGCCTACTTTCCGAAGGAAAGAAAAGGTTAAGAGATCACTTGCCTGTCTGTGTATGTGTGTGTGTGTGTATGTGTGTGTATGTTTATGTGTGTATGGCTGTGGGTGTTTCTGTACGCGTGTGTTTCAGTGGCGCGTGTGCGTCTGTGCGTGTATCCCCCGTCCCTTTTTTCAATTTTTGAAAGCATGAACCGAATTTCACCAAACTTGGTACACACATAACGCTTAGTAAGGACACCTGACATTTATAGTGTTTGACCACTTTAGGCACCTGCTCTCAAATGGCGGCAATTTAAAAATTTGAGTGATATGTCATATCTCGATACCATTCAACCTAATTAAACGAGATTTTGTACGCTGACAGACCATTAAGTTAGCATTTAATTTTGATATTGGTATAGTTGTTGGTACGCCTATTTGGAAAACAGCACGAAATTAAGAAACATATATTTTACATTTTATCTCAAAAACTACTTAACCAATTCTGAACCAATTTGGCACATAATTAAAACTACAGTAAGCCACGTAAACTTGAATTATTAAAATTGATTAGGTACTTATTTTCAAAATGGGGGCCAAACAAATATTTAAGTTTTATTTGGTATGTCTACCATACAATTTAACAATTTCGACTACATTTTCTATACTGAACGTATATGTTACAAAAACAATACATATTAATCCTTAACCACTTTTGTTGGCCATTTTGGGAGATAGCGCTATACGATTGAATAAAGTCATTATTTCAAATCTCGGTAAAAATTAACCAATTCCTACCAAATTGGGCAAGCAAGTAGTACTGAGGCAAATTATCTTAAGTGGTATGTTTTACCGATGTCAGACACTTATTTTCAGAATGGCTGCTATATAGCGATTTTTAACTTAGAATGTTATATCGTCAAAACCATGTAATAAATTTTACCTTAACGTTGAATGCTGGCAGTAGATATTACAACTATCAATTGTATCTACACGGAGCATATTTTGTCCTTCATTTTTTAAGGAATCGACATGCAAATAAATACATTTTTTACTATCATATCTCGGGAAAAAAATTGACAGATTCCTAACAAATTTGCCAAACAAATAGTACTGCAGCACCTGGTGTAAACTGGTATATTTTTAAGGTTAGGCACTTATTTAGAAATAGCAGCTATATAAATTTTTTAGCTCAGTATATTTTATCAAAGAAATTAATTAAAACTTAACTTTGTATGTTAGCAGTGCCTAATAAAACCAAAAAATATGTCTATGCAGAGCCTCATTTCTCAGTCATTTTGTATGAAAACAGCACGAATAAAAATTAAGTTTTTATCTCATATATCGGGAAACAATCAACCCATTATTACAAAACGCTTGTGTTGCATGACATATTAAGTAAACAACCAAGCACGTCACAAATGGAGTGATTTTTCAAAGATTTAATTCTAAAAAGTGCGGAGATATCGCTACTAATAACATAAATGCAAGAGGCTGTGTGTATGTTTGTTACCACTCAACTCCATAACGTCAGAACGGATTTTGATGAAATTTGGTATGTAGGTAGTTTAGGTCCTGGAATAGGACATAGGATACTTTTAATCCGGGAAAATTGTACGGTTCTTGTGGAGTAACAACCAAACGTAATTCTGCAACAGCTGGGAACGTGACCAAACTCAGCTCGATAACGGCTGAACGGATTTTTAAGAATTTGGTATGTAGGTGCTTAAGGTCCTGTAATAGGACTTAGGATACTTTTTATTCCGGGAAATTGTACAGTTACTGTAGAATAATAAAAAAACTTAATTCTGCAACGGCTGGGAACGTGACCAAAATATTTTTTTCCTCTGGTGTCGGAGTTTACCAGGCCACCCAAGCATCTCTGAAATGGCTTAACGACTGCTATTAATCGATAATAACAGGGACCGAATATTTAACGTGCCCTCCGAAGCCAGGAAGCGCTCAGATGGTTTGACATTAAACGGCCACCCATCCAAATGTGTGCCATTGGGAACGTTGCTTAACTTTGGTGATCGATTAATATCCCTCAGCCAAGCGCAAAAAAAAAATACCTAGGTACACTTATTTCTTAAGCTACAACATGATGAAACTCATGTTTTGATTTTCATACGTTAACGCTGGAAATCCGAAACGGGGTAACTATGCGATAGTTGCACAGATACACTCCAAAAACAATATTACCCTACTTCTTGGTAATCGGTTAAAAAATAATTCCTTCCTTTTGTATTGCCGTAATGAGTTAAAAACCTAGGCCAACATAGTATAAACCTATAATCCTGTTTCTGCATAAAAAAATGGTATTTTCCCAACTTATTTATTAGTGTATCACTGTAAAACACAATTGTATCCGGGTGAAGCCGGGCCGGTTAGCTACTTATTCATAGTTCTAAAAGCAGTAAGTAAACATACGGAAAAATTATCCTAAATTATTCTGGATCTTAAAATGAATAGAAGTTTTAATTCCAGGAAAGGTGCTTTCACGTTTATTTTGTCTAGGAGAAATGATTGTGTATACACTTAAACCATACTGATTCTGAATATCGTCCATATTTTGTTGAAAACCTTCCCTAGGAATCTTTAATAACTGTATATGTCTAATTATATCAAAAAAGTGTTTCATTCAACAAAGAAGAGTTTTTTAAAAATTTAATGAACATTATTTTGGGGATAATTTATGTTTATAGTGTAATTATTGAATAACGGAGAAATTAAGACTTAGTTGTGTCATTCGTAACTAGTTTTAATGACTATAGAATTAAGTTTTATCTTTATAGTAAGTACCGTATTTCCAGAAAAGAAAAACATAATTACTCTAAACGTTTTTTTTTAAATTTAATATTTTCCCTTGTGATTAAGCGGAAAATCTTTAAATGACGATATATTCACTAAAATATTTGGGAGGTTGCTTTAGGTAGGTCTCCCTGCATTAAATACTTAATTTATATCTGCGTACGCATTAATGTGCATGTACCACTGTAGGTTTTAAATACATGTGCAAGAATAGAGCGAGGATGTCTTTAATTTAGCACTTCCATTTCTTTAACAAATAAAAGTAACATTTTTTTTTAGTTTACATAAAATGCGTTCACAAAAAATTACGTTTCAAGAACTTCGCGGGCAGGATATGAGCAGTCCCGTCGTAAACGAATTAAAGTTTCAAAGTTAATTTACCAAGCTAGAGATTTACGAAGCTTAAGGGCTCTGCCTATAAAACATGCACCTACGGAGTTTAAATTGGGAATCGACGTTAAAAAAATTCCTTCCTAAAGCATTCATTTTAAAGATAACTTCTTCAAACAAAAATACATCTATTGCAACTTTCTCAGAGGATACTGCCACGTCAAGAATTTTTTTTAATATTTCATTTATTCATATTTTTTTATAAAACGTGTATTTTAATTCTTAATCGGATAAGTAATAAATAAACGAGAAAATTGGCAAGATTTTAGTTAATGTGACAGTAAAACAATTTTGTTTGAAGCCGTTATCTTTAAAATTGATGCACTGCGAAGAAATTTATTTATCAATGATTGTCCATTTAAACTCCGTGGCTACAGTCTTGATAGGCAGTGCCTTTAACGTGCAAGTAAATGTGATTCTAAGTTGTGGCTTTTTTAACACTAATTCAGTTAAACATCATAGGGGTCCAGTGAACTCGACATCAAACTTCAAAAATGTTAACAAGGCACGCTTGACACATAATTTAAGATGTCTCTCTGTTATGATGTGGAAAATTGAATAAATAAAATATCTAGAAGATAAAAATACAAGTTCTGCTATAATACGGCTTCTGTAGATTATCCATTGGTCAAAAAGTATTTATTAGGAATCTGGAGTATTTACATTCGTCTAATAATTTCAAGAGTGCAAAAGTGTTTCATTCCACAAGAAATATTATTGCAAACCTTTTTTTAAGAACATTAATTACACTAATGATAATTTAAGTTGACTATGCAATAATTATAGAACGTAAAAATTAAGGTTCTGTGTCTTCCATTACTCATCTTATATGACAATAATATTAGGTTTTCTTCTCATAGCAAAATACTCTATTTTGTGAGATAATTGTGAGGATAGTTATAAATGCTATGAAAATACTCTTAAGTTACCAACTAACCAGCGAAATTATGAAAATAGCATTATTCAAAATGGTATTATGAATATAATTGTACTAAAATCCAAGAATTAGAAATTCCAGACGTTTGCTTGCAAGTTCGCATAAGCAATATTGCAGGGATTAAGCATCGGTCTACGAGTACCATACATAATAGTTGCTTTCTTATTACAATAATTTTAAATTTCCAGTTGCATTCCCTGCAAAGATTATAATTAAGAAATTTTCCGAAGTTACAAAGAAGATAGAAGCGAAGGTTTTTTAAATGAAGTAACTCGATAACTAAAAAATTTAACAAGTGTTGATGTTCTCTGCTTGGTGACAGAACAACTAGCTTCCAGGAAAAACATAAATATTGAAGTTATTATAAGGAATACTAAAAATATAAGGTGATCAAAGGTACACCCGTTAAGGAGGGGGTGGAATGTTAAGCCTCTCACTTAGAGCTTTACTTTATATTTGATAAGATTATATTGATCTTTAAACAGTGTACCGAATATATACATTTAGCACTAAGTGCCGACATTTATACACAGGATGGCCCGCCTAACATGGACAGCCCCAAAATTTTGGGAATGGTTGCAGATCACGAAATGCAGTTTTCGCTAAATGAATTTACGTACGGGGGCAAGTAATTTGCCGCAAAGTGGTTATTCGTAACTCGTGTATGAACAGAAATAATTATACCACATACGATTTTTCTCCTGGGAGCATACATTTATTTCAACGGCATCTGAAAGTACGTGCAAAGAAGAATTCAGTGATATAGCATATGCGATGGAAAGTAACACAGAAACGTCAAGAAATAATGTGCAAATATGATTGAGTTAGGATACCTTTCACCTTGCATTTGGAAGGCTTGCTTGGCATTTCTGCCACACTCACCGTTAATAAGTAGAGCGTCCAGTTGTTCCTCATTCGTGAACTTCACTGCGTACGTACAGCCACTCACTGCAATACCACTTACCATAGCAGGTCACTGGGACCAGCGCTAGGCTGCTATTAGGAAGTGGTCCCACCAGGATGAGTCACGGCGCGTGTTGCTTGCTTACAGCTGTGAGTACAGGTTCACTGCCCCATACTACCAGCCCACCTAACTTTATCATATCTGCACATTATTTCTTGGCGTTTTTGTGTTACTTTTCATTGCATATGCTATGACATTGAATTCCTCTTTGCATGTACTTTCAGATGCCTATGAAATAAATGTAAGTTTCCAAGGGAAAAAATCATTTGCATTTTAACAATCTCTGTCCATACACGTGCTACGAATAGTCACTTTGCGGCAAATTACTTGCCACGGAACGTAATTTCATTTAGCGAAAACGGCATTTCGTGATCTGCAACCGTTCCGGAAATTTTGGAGTGTCCACGTTAGGTGGACCACTGTGTATATTAATAAAACCTAATGCATTCTGGTAAGCATGTGGCTTGAACATAGTTCACAGTGCCTCGCTCCTCATGCAACATCTCCTTAATGGATTAACATGTCCGCCATGCAATGCGTTTGGAACTATTGAGAGATGTTGTTTAAATAACTGAAGTGTTGAATGTCAACACAAAATATTGTTTTGATAAATTTCTTGAAAAGTTTTAATTTGAGGCAGAACTTTTAGTTTATTTATTTTCTTTCCAAAATTTAGGTTAACTTCATGTGAAAGTCACAAACACAATTTTCGCTGAAGCTCACAACAAAAATTTTTGGTAACATTAAAATTTAGCATAGTCAGTGAAGTATTAATTACCTTATACTATGATATGGAACATAAAGAGCTTTAGATAACGTATTATAAATCACATAAAAATTATTTTTAATCACTTTAACCACAAATACTCGAAAACAATAAACAATACATGAATAATATTCATTTGCGTAGAAATTCCAAATAGACTATTTTAGGCAAGGGCTGATCAAACACTTCTAAGTGAAATTATAAAGCTCTTTCATTTAGTGGCGTTATAATTATTTTGAAAGATAACTCTAGTATGTCAGAGCAAGAATAATGGTGATGGTATTTAGGGATTATAATCCACAGTGCCTATTTTTATATTTTACCAGACAAAATGTTAAAAAAATATTTACTGCCTAGTACTTCAAGAAATCAAAAGAAAGATAGGTACACGAAATATTTATATCCTATTTTATTGAACGTTTACATTAAAATATCAAACAATTAATTTTTTAAGCGGTTTTTGTATATAATTACGACGTACGTAAAAAATCTGGAGACTTTTACCTTTATCACAAAAAAAAACATCTTCCCGACAAAGAGCACTACTTTAAATAAATATTTGCCAAGAGTTTTAATGCGTTAACGAAAAATAAAACACACATATAAAAAAAACTAACTTTTAGTTTAGACATTGAATAGCTGTACTAAAATAAGATTATTTCCCATCAGAATATGATAATGCAATGTCCAGGACAAAGTTGTTGTCAAGAATGAAACAAATTCAAAGGAGAGTTTGTGTTAAGCAGTAAAAATTAATTTAAGTTTGAAAATGAAATTATTAAAAAAAAGTGTATAAATAAATTAAATAAAACTTTTAATGTACTTCCAGTGTTCTTACATTAAAAAAAAGATAATTTCAAGTGATGCAAGTTATAAGTGTAACAGACCAACTATTTTAGCATTGTTAGTTCTTTATTCCTATCTTTTTTGTAGCGTATTTGAACTTACCATTTTGTAGGATTGCTTTTTAACCTTTCTTCATGATTGCTTGAAAATTTCTAATATTTATTATCATAACTAGGCAAGTACTGTTCATTTACTATTGTATAGTACAAGCCTTGTACTATTCTCGAAAATTTAAATTATTTAACATTTTAAATGCTATCTGGAAATATGAAGTGGAAACCACTTCCGAACTAACAGTTTTTATAACCAGATTACGTAGTGCCTGAATTTCAAAAAAGATTTTCGTTAAGGGTCAGTATATAAATACATAATACACATTTGTTTTATATATATGAACCACATATTATAGAGTCATAATTTTTAAACCATTATATTTTTATTTCAGCATTACAATATATGTGATGACTAAAAGAGTTTGAAATATAGCATTCATGTACTAGTTTTTTTTTCTGTTTTGCTTACTTCACAAACAAGTGTAAAAATATATTCCTATTTTAATATATTCATGTTTCGCCTGGGTAAGTTTGGTATAAAAATAGAGTCTCAAAACTTTTAAATCATTCCGGAGGTGTGATAGGGCACTAAATGTTTGATTACGAGTACTTTAAAAAAAAATAGAAACGTACGTACTCCTGCTTAAATATTGGCTGGAATTCAAACTCAAACAAAAATAGAAAATTTGATAGCAATCTATTATGCAGTTTCTTAAATGTATGCTATAATATCACTTGTTACGTGTAGGAATAAGAAGCTTATCACTTCTGCTCGTTTTATACACTGAAGCGACAAAAGTAATGGGTTACCTCCTAATATCGTGTCGGACCTCCTTTTACCCGGTGAAGTGCAGCAACTCGACGTGGCATGGACTCAACAAGTCGTTGGAAGTCCACAGCAAAAATATTGAGCCAAACTGCCGCTATAGAGGTCCATAATTGCGAAAGTGTTGCCGGTGGAGGAGTTTGTGCACGAACTGACTTCTCGATTATGTCCTATAAATGTTCGATGGGATTCATGTCAGCCGATTTTGGTGGCCAAATCATTCGCTGGAATTGTCCAGAATGTTCTTCAAACCAATCACGAACAGTTATGGCCCGGTGACATGGTGCATTGTCGTCCATAAAAATTCCATCGTTGTTTGGGTAAATGAAATCCATGAATGGCTGCAAGTTGTCTCCAAGTAGTTGAACATAAACCTTTCCAGTCAATGATCGGTTCAGTTGGACCAGAGGACCCACTTCATTCTATGTTAAAACAGCCCACACCTTTATGGCGCCATCACCAACTTGCACAGTTCCTTGTTGACAACTTGGGTCCATGGATTCGTGGGGTCTGCACCGCCCTCGAACCCTACCCACAGCTCTTATTAACTGAAATCGAGACTCATCTGACCAAACCATGGTTTTCCAGTCGTCTAGGGTCCAACCGATATAGTCACGAACCCAGGAGAGGCGCTGCAGGCGATGTCGTGCTGTTAGTAAAGGCACTCGAGTCGGTCTTCTGCTGGCATAGCCCAGTACAGCCAAAGTTCGCCGCACTGTCCTAACGGACACGTCCGTCGTACGTCCCACATTGATTCCTGCGATTATTTCACGCAGTGTTGCTTGTCTGTTAACATTGACCATTCTGCGCACACGTCGTTGGTCTCGGTCATTAAGTGCAGGCGGTCGGCCACTGCATTGTCCATGGTGGGAAGTTATGCCTGAAATTAGGTATTCTCAGCACACTCTTAACACTGTGGATCTCGGAATGTTGAATTCCCTAACCATTTCCGAAATGGAATGTCCCATGCGTCTAGCTCCAACAACCATTCCGCGTTCAAAATCGGTCAATTCCCGTCATGTGGCCATAATCACGTAAGAAACCTTTTCAAATGTATCACTTGACTACAAATGAAAACCCAACCAATGCACTGTCCATGTATAAATTTTGTTCGCGATACTACTGCCATCTGTATATTTGCATTTTGCTATCCCATGACTTCTGTCACCACTGTGTATAGTCTACGTTGGTGTGTCTGTTAGTTTGAGGGACTTAATATATCGTTCAGAAATGTTTGAAAGCCACTATTTTGCAGCAAAACCAACCAGGACTTTAATAAGTAACACGTATCGATACAAATATTATACTCTCTCGCGAGTAACTTATTTTTTAAAATGTAAATCCGTTAGCAGTTACTAGCCATATACAAGTACTGGTTCAAATAATGGACAGCTATTCCCGGTGTTTAAAACATCATCTCAAGATTTTAAAAAAAACTTTTAAAAATAAATAAATATACACATATATTTTTTTACGACTCCGCGTTGTTTCAATGCGATGACATATCGTTGTCCTCTTGGCTTCAAATGGTGGCATATACAAATACCTAAAAATTTGTCTCAGAAATTTTGGAAATAAAATCCCTAAGAATGCGAAAAGGGATAAAATGTGTTTCGGTGAACAAGATATTGCTGTGCACTTAGTTTCAAGAGGTATCCTATACAAATACCTTTAAACCAATTTCAGGGTTATTTTGAAATTCAACCCCTAAGAAGGTGGGGCAAAATGTGTTTTCGAGAACTCCTCGATAGCTCATTAATCTGATGAGATATCGTTATGCTTTCAGCTTCTTAGGTAGCTTACAAAAATATAAAAAAATTATTTAAAATGTTTTTTTTTTTCAAATTCAGCTTTTAAGAGGGCGAAAAGGGGTTAAATGTGTTTTCGGGAATTCCTCAATAGCTCATTAGCCCGATGATATGATTTGCTCATAGCTTGAAAAGTCAACATATTTAAATACCTAAAAATTTATGAAATCATTTTTTTGAAGTTCAACATTTAAAATAGCAAAAACGGGTAAAATGTTTTTTCAATGGCTCTTTAATAGCGCATTAATGCTTTATGATATCGTTATGCTCTTATCTCTAAATGTTGCCTGTATAAATACTTAAAAACTATTTCAGGATTTATTTAATTCAGTTTCTATACTAAGACGGTGAAAAGGGTTTGAATGTTTTTTTTTAAATGTTATGTGTTACCTAAATTTCATTGTGCCTATGCCTGTAACCTTGAAACCTTTTGAAAATACTTATTAAACGAAAAATATATGAATATAAATGAAATCTCTCTTTTTGAGACAAAAGCTTCATTTTCCTTACTGTAGCAGAAAAATGTCGGTACTGAGCAGGACCAATAATTAGATTGCTTATTTTTGTAGGCTACGCGGTCAGTGAAATACATTGCGTTATGTCCTTTGCCTTATATGGTTCTGTATTCGTATTTATATCAAATATTATACCGCGTTTAGTAATAATATTAGAATTTTAGATGAAGAGTAAATTTATGATACATTGCCCATTCCAACTGCACAGTAACAATCTTTGTGTTGCAACATTTAATTTCTTTATTCCATACACAGTTGTAAGAAAAAACTTATAAATCACCCAAATGCGCGTTTTAACAGTGGCGAGGAAGTTTGTTAATATTTTCTTTTACAGCAAAGTTGAGATTTTGTTCACTAAAATCATGTATAAATTAAATTGAACATATTCCAGTATCATTACGACTAGAAATGCTTAGACAACCAAAATCACATTATGTCATTACTTATTAATCTGTAGATTTGAAGTAAATCGAAAAGGATTTAAAAAATTGTAAAACATAAGACCTAGGATTGAGCAACTTTAACAAAAACGCCACCTAACAAATCATTAGCAACATTGTTTGATTAAGATGTTTGCAGAGGTAAAAATGTAGTACAAAACTGTGCACACAATTGCAAAAATTGAATAAGTAGTACTGTATACTCGTGCGAGCTTAGGTCTTATAATGCGCATACTATTAAATCCATCCGAGTAGTAGTAGAGAGAGTTGAGCGGCTCTTAACAAGAGGTCTTTATAGCCGATGATGGTGAAATAAGGTGAGAATGGAGTAGCACCGGAATGCAAGGGTGGGGGAAACAGGAGATCCCTGCGAAAACCCGCCAGCCAGCGGCATCTTCCAGCACGATTCCCACTTACGAAAATCAAGGAGTGGCCCGGCCAGAGATTGAACATTGTTCACCTTGGTGGAAGGCGCGCAGGCTAACCGCTCAGCCACCGCGGCCCCTCCCACAAGAAAACACGCTATATAATTTAACAGAACGCAATTCTTCCTCACGTCTGTTTTTTATTACTATAAATAAGGCCCAGGGCAGGGAGAGATCTGAAGTAGGACTGCTTCTCGCATGTGGCCTTCTCCACAGTAAGCTCATCTACAAATTTTATCATCCTAGCATCTAAGGGCATGTACAAAGACGTCCTTCGGTAAATAGAATTAGTAGCTGCTTCGTGTAGAATACGCGAGCGAAGCCACAGGTGGAAAGCTAGTGTGTGTGTGTGTATATATATACTGAAGAGTCAGAAAAACAGGTACACCTGCCTAATATCGTGTAGGGCCCCCGCGAGACGTAGAAGTGCAATAAGACGACGCAGCATGGACTCGACTAATGTCTGAAGGTATGCAGGCGGCAATTCACGCCATGAATCCTGCAGGGCAGTCCACAAATCCATAGGAGTGCGAGGCGGTGGAGATTTCTTCTGAACAGCACATTGCAAGGCATCCCAGATATGCTCAATAATGTTCATGTCTGGTGATTTAGGTGGCCAATGGAAGTGTCTAAATTCCAAAGCGTGTTCCTGGAGCCACTCGGTGGCAACTGTGGACGTGAGGGGTGTCGTATGGCCCTACTGGAATTGTCCACGTCCGTCGGAATGCCCAATGGACATGAATAGGTGCAGGTGATCGGACAGGATGCTTACGTATCTGTCACCTGTCAGAGTCGTATCTAGACGNAGTCCACAAATTCATAGGAGTGCCAGGCGGTGGAGATCTCTTCTGAACAGCACGTTGCAAGGCATCCCAGATATGCTCAATAATGTCCATGTTTGGTGATTTAGGTGGACAATGGAAGTGTCTAAAGTTAAAAGAGTGTTACTAGAGCCACTCGATGTCAACTGTCGACGTGAGGGGTGTCGCATTGCCCTTCTGGAATTGTCCACGTCCGTCGGAATGCACAATGGACATGAAAGGGTGTAGGTGATCGGACAGGATGCTTACGTATCTGTCACCTGTCACAGTCGTATCTAGACGTATCAGGGGTACCATTTCACGCCAACTGCATACGCCCCATACAATGACAGAGCCTCCAACTGCTTGAATAGTCCTCTGTTAACATGTAGAGTTCATGGATTCATGAGGATGTCTTCATACCCGTACACGTCCACCCACCCGATACAATTGGAAACGAGGCTTATCAGACCAGGCAACGTGTTTCCAGTCATCAACAGTCCAATGGCGGTGTTGGCGGGCCCAGGCGAGGTGTAAAGCTTTGTGTCATGCAGTCAATAACGGTACACGAGTGGGCCTTCGGCTCTGAAAGCCCATATCATTTATGGTCCTTTGAATAGTTCGCATGCTGGCACTTGTTGATGCCCGAGCATTGAAATCTCCGCCAATTTGAGAAAGGGTTGGACGTCTGTCATGTTTAATGATTCTCGTCAGTCGTCGTTTTCCCCGTTCATATACGATCTTTTTCCAGCCGTAGCGATCTCGAAAATTGGATGTTTTACCGAATTCCTGATATTCACGGTACACTAAACTCGTGAAATGGTCGTACGCGAAAATCCACATTTTATCGTTACCTCGGAGATGCTATGTCCCATCTCTCGTGGGCTGACTATAACACCACGTTCAAACTCACTTAAATTTTTATAACCTTCCATTGTAGCAGCAGTAACCTATCTAGCAACTTTACCAGACGCTCGTGGTCTTATGTAGGCGCTGCCGACCGCATCGCGTTACTCTGATTGGTTCCATACCTCAGTTTTTTGCATAGGCACGCCTATACCAGTTTTTTTTTGGCTCTCCAGTGCATATATATATATATATATATATATACACACACACACGCACACACACACACACACAGTATGATTGACAAATGTTCACCAGTAAAAAAACTGCGTTCCAAAAACATGTCATTCTTAGTACAACTCATAAAATTATATTTGCGCAAGTAGAATCTTAAATTATATGCACATCACAGCAACAAAGTAACGAATAGTTTGAACCTTATTAGGCCTTATGAGATATTTTTGGAACCAATTAATGTGCACTATATGGTTAAAAGTGTATTTTTTAGCTTACTTTCCGAAGGCAAGAAAGGCTTATGAGATCACTTTCCTGGGTGTCACTGTGTGTATGTGTGTGGGTGCCTGTGCAGTTGTGTGTCCCTCTTTTAAAATTTGAACGCTTGAACCAAAATGCACCAAAGTTGGTACACATATACTTCTAAGTAAGGACACCTATTTTTTAAAGTGTTTGAGCACGTCGGATAGTTACTTTCAAAATGGCAACGATTTTGAAATTGGGGATTATATGTCATATCTTGGAAACCATTTAACCGATTTAAACCAAATTTTGTATGCTCGTTGAGTATCACGTAAGCATTACATTTCGCGGTGGATATTTGTGTTGGTCTGCCATTTTGGAAAATCGCACCAAATTAAGAAACTGTACTTTACATTATATATCGAAAACTATTAAACCATTTATCATACCATTTGGAAGGTAAGTAATACTCTGATAGGCCAAGTAAATTTAACTGAATAACGTTGAGTAAGTACTTATTTTAAAAATAGTGGCCATGCAAATAATTGAGGTTTAATATATAACATATACACACCATACCATTTCAACTATTTCATCCAAGTTTTGTATACTGAAAGTATCAGTTACAGGCATCATGTATACCAACAGATAAACCAATTTTGTTGACCATTTTTGAAGAAAGCGCCATACGAATAAATAAAGTTATTCTGTTATATCTCGGTAAAAATTAACCGATTCCTAACTAATTTGGCAACAAGTAGTACTCATGTAGATGATGTTAAGTGATATGTTTTAAGCATGTCATACACTTATTTTCAAAATGACTACCATATAGCAATTTTTTAGAATGCCTTCATGTCTAAGCTTGTTTTAAGCGACGTTCCATGCAACGTTTAAGCAATGTTCCATACAAATGGTAAGGTGAACTGGCATAACTTGCGGATATGGGGTCAGGAGCCTCCACATGAAACCACCGAACATGAGGGCGCTTCCCCCAAATTGAACGTGTTTTGCGCTTTATCCAAAGACACTGTTTTAAGCCCCTTCTTGTTTCACGAGTCCACTGTTATTGGAATCCCTTATTTGGACATTCTTACAGAGTGGTTGTTTCCTCAGTTAGAAGAGGCGGCGAGGGACTTCATTTTCCAGCAGGATGGTGTGCCACCCATTGGCACCTAGCTGTTCGTGGATACCTGAACCAGACGTTGCCACAACAGTGGATTGTTTGAGGAGCAGCTGGTTACAAAGCTCTTCATCACCAGCCCCCAAGAAGCTTGGATCTTACCCCGAGCGATTTTTTTCTTCGGGGGTACATAAATGATCAAGTGTTTCGTCCACCATTGCCGGCTTACATTGACGACCTCAAAACGAGAATTACGGACGCCTTCCATACTATAACACCGGACATTCTGACAAGAGTGTGGAACAAGTTTGATTATCGCGTGGATGTCGTTCAGGCCACTCGTGGTGGTCACATTGAACAATTATCAATGTATGGTAAACAAACTTCATGGTTCCATAGTTCATTTTGTTAGTCAATCAAAGTTGTACGTGGCTTGGTTTTAATATTATGGACCTTCAAAGTTGGGGTATTATTTTATACTCAACCTGTACAATCCACAGTGATTCCTCTTCGTGGACCTTTATTTTGAAAAGAGTTTACCTTAATTAGATCAAATGAGTTTCTTCCCAAGGTTCATGTGTAGTCTTTACTTCATTAAAATATTGAATCTGTTTAAATAACAGGACGGTAGTATATGTAACTAGGTCATAAGGATCTCCTTACTACAAAGGAAAATTTTCTCAAATTCATGACAGCTTCCCAATCGCTGACGATATAAAAATAATCTTAAATATTAAAAGCCATTCTACTCTTAAGGGAAATAACTGGTGAACTCTAAACTCATCCAATTCACCGTACTATACCACCATAAATGGCCTACTCTATAAGAAACTGTTGCTCTTAATTGAAATATTTTATGTTACGCTAATCCAGATTAGAGAAGGCTTTTTCTGTCCGCACAATATTGGTTTTACTGCCACTGCATATATCACTGCATATAAAAGATGTTGGCCAACCAAAGGAATTTGGGTCTCATAGTTTATGATGACGTAACTGTACACTACTCATTAAAAAATGGGACTCTTAAAATGTAGGTTCATATATAATACGCCGAGGATCTGTTATATATATCCCAATGACTTCGAAGACTGCAGGATCGCGAATAAAATTTCTTGCCAGTTGTGGTAAAATATGATTGGCACTGCATTAGGTAAATCTTCAGAACATTACGCTATTTCTTACTTCTGAAGGTACTGCTTTCTTCGCAGTAAGGTTCGAAATATTTCCTGGAAAACGAAAAGATCCTGCACGATTAAATTATTAGACATTTAATTCAGCTATTTATGTCTCTTACTACTCTATGGTGGCTTGATAACATTATCTGTATACCTTAACTCAAGCAAATATTTAAAATTCTAAGTATTCAATTAAAACACGCTATGATCAATTTCAAAATGAACAAGGGGTAATAGCATGTAACTTTATTGAGTGTAGCCTATTTAATCAGAGTGTGTTTAATGATGTATTATTGTAAGCATATACTAATTAATTCTTCAGCGCCGATTTCACCAAATTTAATTTTCTATGAACTCCCAAAATAGATTATACCCTACTTTAAGCTTACTCAACGAAGGCAAGATATGCACGCGTGATCACGTTCCTGTCTGTGTCGGTATGTATGCCTGTGTGTGTTTCCTCTATTCAAATGTCGAAACCGTACAAAAATTGTATTACCAAAATCGGTACATTTATACTAGTAAGTAAGGAAACCCAAATTTTATAATTTTTGTCCTTGTCACATGCTTAGTTTCAAAATGATGGATACTTACATTTTTGTCTGCTATGTCATATCTCATGAACCACTTAAAATATTTGTAACAAAATTGGTGCTTTGACCGGCCACGCATATAGCACTTAATTTAAAAATCTCCGCTCTCACTGGTCGGTTATTTTAGAGAATAAAAGAACTTGAATTTAAAAAAATGCTTATTAATATATATCGGGAACCAAACTACTTACATGCGCCATATTTGGGAGAAAAGACAGTCCTAGGCTATTATAAATATATGTTTTTTTGTATTGAATACATATTTTCAAAGTTGTGACCGTATAAATGTTTTAGGTTATAATGCAATATATACAAAAATCTTTCACCAATTTAAACCAAACTTGTTGGACGTGCGTAAAAAATACTAATTCACACCTCTTTTGTCGGTTATTTTGACATAAGGTAACTAATTTTGGTAAGGTTTTTCACACTATATCTCCGGAACTTTTCAACCGATTGTCGCCATAGTTGACGTGTGCACAGTGTTTTGGTAAGCCACTTTGGCCGTATATAATTTTAGTTGTTCAGTTTTAATTTAAAAAATGACGACAAAATAAATATTAAAGGTGACGATGTCTTATACACCAAACAATTCGACCATTTTAAACAAATCTCTGCTAACATTTAATACGCTTATTTGAGTATGCTGCGGTACGCCATTTTGTAATACACCTCCAACAGAATTAAAAATTATCGTATTTTCTAAACTACTCAACTGATGAGTGCTAAGTTTTCCGCAAAAGTACGGTAAACTGCTATTAATCTATAATATTTTAATATATCAGAAACTTATTCTCGGAATGGCAGCCATATTAGTGCTTAGGTTATTGATCACATTTACTAAACAGTTAGAACTACCTCAATAAAACTGATATGTTGGCAATATCTAAGCGAGCATTAAATAAATTTACTCTTTTCTTTTTGAGCGCAATTTTGTAAAATAACGCTCCCTGAACCTGTAAAGCACTATCATATCACCTTTAAGAAATAACACAAATCATACGCAGCAAATTATCATACCAACATTACTTTTACTGACAACGTAAATTAAGTAATTTAAAATAAGAATGTTTCTTTCTAAGTGGCCCATTATTTACTTTTTCTGTTCGATATTAAATCTCTGAAACAATGAAATGAGGTAAACAGAAATTAACATGTTGTCAGTTATTTTGTGCAGTGAAAGTAATTTTATAACGTCTTTAGTGTGTGGTATTGAAAAACGTCGCGCGAAATTTAAACTTAAAATACCTATATCTCAGTTAATCCATAGCATTTTGCATTCAAACAGTACAATTGAAAGCTGCCAAAATTGTTCATTAAGTGATCTCTGATTTAAAAGTAGTAGCATTATTATTGTACACTATTGTTTGTGAAAATTGCAACATCCAGAAAGAATTGCCCGAATGAATCCAAACTCGAAGAATGTGTAGAAAAGTGTACCAGCAATAAGTGATTAGGATTGCAGAGAGATGGCGCACATGTAGGCCCAGCAGCACCCTCTCCTGTGTGACCGGAACGGTCAATGTTACGCCAAGCTCAGTCAGTGAAGAGCCGTCAAACGAAGAGAAAGAAAGTGCCAGTATGTCTCGTTGACGTCATAGGGCACCATATAAGCATGTGAGTGAGTTCGAACGGGGCAGAATGATTGGTCTCCGGGAAATGGGTTTGTCATACCGTGACATTTCGGCTCGTACAGGGCATGCTGCTACGACAGTGATGCATGTGTGGAACCAGTGGATAGAAGAGGTTCGTACGCAGCGACGAGCGGGTAGCAATGTGACTACAGCTCGGAATGACCACCATCTTCCCCGCATGGCCGTAACGGACTGTACAGCCTCGTCCACAACATCAGCTGGACACTGCAGCACTACAACGGGTGTGGACCTCTCTGCGTCGACAGTTCGACGTCGTCTGCTGTGGTCTGAACTGGTGGCACGCATGCCATTGCGTCGGCTTCCATTGTCCAGAAACCACAAACGCCTCAGACTGCAATGGGCACGTGAAAGCCGTCGCTGGCATGCTAAGTGATAAAATGTAGTGTTTTCGGACGAGTCCTGCTTTAACTTGTCCTATAGTGATGGCCGCATACGTGTTAGGCGCTACCGTGGTGACTGCAATCTGGCAGCCTGCATTTTGTAGTGGCATAGTGGACAAACGACAAGTGTGTTTGTTTGGGGCACCATTGGATACAACATGCAATCTCGACTCCTATGTATTGAGGACAATTTTCAAAGCAGCCGCTACATCAGGGAGGTTTTAGAGCCCGAGGTACTTCCCCTCCTTCAGGCGACTCCACATGTCATATTTCAGCAGGACAATGCTCGCCCACGTGTGGTGAGGAATGTGCAATCCTTCTCCAGTCAACGACAGGTACTACTGCTTCCCTCGCCAGCACGTTCACCTGACATGTCACCCATCGAGCATGTCTGGGATATGGTTGTTCGGTGATTTGTTTGTCACGGTCCTCCAGCAAACACTGTTCATCCTTTGTGGACTCACGTACAAACTGCGTGGTGGGAGATTTCGCAGGAACCTATCCACGTCCTATTTGTTTCCATGCCATGACGTTTAGGGGCTATTATTGCAGCACGTGGGGGCCTTAACATCATACTGAATTCTCAAGGTCAGAGATAATGTAGTTCTGTAATCCTAATCAATAGTGTACTGTCATGTACCTAATCTATGGTATAAAGCTCACTTCAATCGCATGTATCCGTCTTAGTGTTGCATTTTTCACAAACGTTCGTGTAGTTATATATTCTATAGACCTGATAGGAACAATATTTGACGGANTCTTAGTGTTGCATTTTTCACAAACGTTCGTGTAGTTATATATTCTATAGACCTGATAGGAACAATATTTGACGGAGTACGTAATGAACACACGTAGCTATAGCTTCAATAGTCCGCCATTTTTAGGCTGTTTCAATTTTTTTTGTTACAAACTTGTATCATATATGAGGAACTACAGTACTGTACAGATTATCATATAATCTTGTTGACCTTAACTTCTGCTTTAAAATTGTTAGGGGCACATAATCCTTCTACTTCACTCTTTGAATGTCTCATCAAATTTACTCAATTGTCTTGTCAAATTTACTTGCATATACGTGCAAAGAGGGCCTATTTGTTGTATTTAACGAAGTGTTAAAAAATGAGAAAATAATTGGTACCACCATTTATTACCGAGATTGGAATTAGCAAGCGTCTGCATATTTCTTTTTTTTCTACGTACGCTGACTTGATCTTCGTAACAAGAGTAGCAGGAATCTGTTGCTTATGCACGGGCTTCCTAAATTGCTCCACTTTCTGCTAATTATTTTATCAAGAACAATACATCATCAGAAAATTTCTAAATTCATAAATTCTGATGGGAATAGTTATATTGAAGTATGTGCTAGGCATTCTGAAAAAAAACTCCCTTTTTGTAAGAATTATGTTACCTCGTATGTTATAAAGTAAACTACCGCGATATTATTTGTCTTAATGGGAGTTCAGATCTGGCTCTCAGGTCGACGAGATATATACATCAATAAGGCTTCAATTCTAGTCAGTGTATGAAGCAATATATAAAATACAGTTGCTTATCAGCATAAAGGTCCACATCACGATGTGCACACTCAGTTTGGCAGCTTCTTTTGTGAGGCACTTTGGACATTTTTTGCTCGATTTGTGAAATGACTTTGTCGTCTTTGTGATGTCCCAGTCACACGCCAAGATGACCTATTAACTAAAGGCAGTTTTCCCCTTTACAGTAATGCAGAGTTTACATTACTGTCACAAGAACTGTAAATCTCATCGTGGCATAGATGATTTTTGGACGATGGTATAGTATTTTTAAAGTGATAATTTGGGGCTATTTCTACTGTCACAACGTTTACAGAAATAAAATTGACAGATTAAATAAAAGTGGATTTTATTTCCATAATTTCAACTGAAATACTTGTATATATTAATCTTTAAAGGATTGGAGTTCNTAAATAAAAGTGGATTTTATTTCCATAATTTCAACTGAAATACTTGTATATATTAATCTTTAAAGGATTGGAGTTCATTTTTTGAGAAATACTGACTGTTACACAAAATTTTGGAGTTCATTTTGCTTAAAACATCTTATTACTCATAACTCTCGGTAAAACGTTAATACAAGTGGCACTAATCATAACACGTATAGATGCAAGTATTTTCCTAACCATATATGTTATTCCTTTGAAAATATGTAATCCGCTATCATCTAGTAAGATATTACTAGAAAGGTTTTCTTTCTTTCTGTTAAAACTGCAATAAATTCTTATCTGAAATGTAATAGGAAGAATGGTTTAGTCTCTATTGAATGTGAGTAGGGCCTTCATTATGAATATTCAGAAAAAAGAGTACCCCATAAAACCATTGACAGTAGAAATGGGTCTCCTTTTACTGCGTGGTTCTTCGTAACGTGTATGTAAATTATATTATTTCTGTTAAAAGATAAAAATAAATACTTAACTTCTTTAACGACATCCTCTCTCAATTATTCAAAAACGTGGTGTTGTACAGTTCATTTAGTCATAGCCATTTTCTGAGAAAGTTTCAAATAATATTGGTGCCGTATACTTGATACAAAGGAAGGGGAAAACGCCTAATTAAAATAAAATCACGTTGATTACAGTACTAATTTTTCTGTAGTTTAGACATTTATATGAAAATGTTCTCTAGTAGCAGACATTAATTATTAGTTTCCAATTCGAGTTTATAAATGGTGGATGCCTACCGTATAAATATCACACAAGAACAGCATCAGAATGTTGTGAAATTCGGCTCAAAATGTAGTAACACATTTTAACTTGAAACAATTAAAACCTTCAGAAACTTTAAAAATTTTTTAACGTATTGCGTTAATAGAGTAATACAAGGGACCCAAAATTTCCAGTAGAGTAAAACTTAAATAAAAACGCTTGTCGGTTTACAAGAGAGCTTAAATAGGAAACAATTCCCATCATCCTTTAATATGTAGGAATTATCTTTAAAGAATAGCCATAAATATCTTGCCCATATATCTAAGTTTTGTTTTCTGTTCATCGCTACGCTTAGAGTTTTGTGTAATTTACTTCTTTGCACACGTTTCTGTTATATTGAATTTTCTTAACTATCTGAGCAAACCTTTCGCAGTAGTAGGATACTTCATTATTGACAATTAGTCAAAAGAAAGACCAACAATATATAGATTATTCTCAATAATGTCTAGTACACCATGTACTTGTCTTACATGGAGATACACAAACGTGAAATTACTTACTCATTTGTGTAGTTACAGTAATGTTGTGGCTGAATACTTACACCGTTCATGGTTATCGTCAGTTTATGAACAATGTTATCTGTTTACTTTCCCGAAACTGATGTGAGTATCGCAATGCCCGATTTGCATTCTCTGCTATTCTGATGAAACTTTATTTTAGCATCTTTATTCTTTAGACGAAATATATGCGTGTGTGTATTCGTAGTTTTAAGATGTTGGCCAAGAAATATAAGAAATTTCAAATGCAGCTTTTCTTTATTAATTCCTTAAATCGTAAATATTCTTATTTTAATGACTAACACAAAATGTATTAGTTAAACTTCTGAAATGGTTTGTAAATTTCCCTATCACTGTTATCTTCATATTTAATGCCCCTCTGCTCAATACTTTTTTTAATGCAGTTTCTGGTCTACAAACGATAAGAAAATTCCATTTGCGTGCACTTCAATTTATTAAGTTGAAATTGAGAAAAATACTTTATACAGATCAGGCCTAATATAATCAGCTAGTCAGGAACAAAGTGTTTAGCATATGTCATAAAATTATCCAAAGATATCATTAAAAAAACAGAATGTCTAGCCCACTGTTATTTTCATTAACCAAATAAGTTTTCAAGTAACTAAGGCCATAATAAACTTCGTATTCTATTCGGATATCGAAAGTAAAATTCGCTAAACCTACTTCACTGTAGTTGCAAAATCGTAAAATAAAATACCTTCAATGAGCACCGTAATATTTTGCAAGGTGAAAATATTATTATATAATTCGATTTATAAGTTTTTCAGCTGTCAGAATTTCAAAAATTAAAATAATTAATTTGTGTGTAAACATTTTTTATGATATTTGTAAAAACGGGTATCTTCTCTAATGTTTTCATTTATAAGGCCATTACCTTCAAACACTACTGTTCAAATGATTTTTTCGAATGTTAGTTCAATGTGTTTTATTTCAGTGAAACGTTCTTGCCATTTGTGGACGTTGAAAGCAATAATATTATAAAGCTTCATGTTTGTGAAATACTTTTTTAACAGACTTTTATGAGAAGAGTTTTTCTATTTTTGCGACACAAAGTGACAAAACTGAATGATTTATTGCAGAGCTCCTGAGGACTCACCCCTGGCAGACCAGCTACAGAGGTCAGATATATGACTCTGCACTGTGAATGGATATCACTTGGTTTTCGTGGGCGTGCCTTGACTAAAGACCGATCTCGCTGGCTGCGCACAGCCAAACTCCGTGTCCCAACACTGAACTGCTTTTTTGCCAACACGGCTAGCGAAAACGGCATGGTTTGGAGTTTATGTTAGAAAACTGATTTGTAAACGAATGCTTTGAGAAATACGTATACTTTCTGTAACCAATTTGTAATGCAGTTTGATCAAATTCCAACTCGTAAAAGTATTTAATTCAATAATAGAGCTTGTCATTTAAAAAGTAAGAAATTAACAAACACTTTCATTACTGTTGACCATGTGACTTTGACAGTTGTATCTGATTGGGGTATGTCAATCTTGGGTACGTGCGCAGAAGACGAATAAGCGGTCTACCTCATCTTTAGTCTATGTGGTCGTGCCACTAGAAAGCCATTTATCTCACGCACCNGAATAAGCGGTCTACCTCATCTTTAGTCTATGTGGTCGTGCCACTAGAAAGCCATTTATCTCACGCACCAACAACCAAAGTCACATGAAGTGGTGCAGATAACACCGTCATTCGACTATGGATTAGTGGAAGAAAGTCTTACGGAGTGATAAGTTACGGTGCACAATACGACACTCTAATGGCTATGTGTGAACNTGGATTAGTGGAAGAAAGTCTTACGGAGTGATAAGTTACGGTGCACAATACGACACTCTAATGGCTATGTGTGAACCAGTTCACCTTATTAGTTCGAAAATAGTAAAATTTTATTGCATTAATGTAACGATTTTGTGCTGTTTCTCTTGGCTTAGGCTTGGGCCATTAGTTTAAAATCGATGGATCAATGAACTCTGGCTTCACCAACATGTTTCCGACGAAACGTTCTTCCCGTAAACCTGGAAACATTTTCAAACATATTATTTCCTTTACCAGTGTGATAAATTTTCTGGTCCATTAAACAATATAAATTGCCTTATGGTTTGAAGACAATCGAACGGGNCCTTTACCAGTGTGATAAATTTTCTGGTCCATTAAACAATATAAATTGCCTTATGGTTTGAAGACAATCGAACGGGAAAATCTATGGAATGAGGTGAAGCATCGTTCGCGTGCCAGACATACTCTACTAGCGGGAAAAGTCATCTACCACCATGACACAGTTGTGTAATAGAACTTTGTAGAGAAGCCACTGCGAATATTAAACGCTGTAGTGAGAGTAAACGGAAATATCACATCATATTTGTTATATGGCCAGCCCACAAAAAACTTCGGTTGACGTGCCTATGCCACGGTGATATTTTGTATCTTAGTGTAATTATGCGGAAATCAAATCCATTCAAGAATATTGTTAAATTTTGAAAGAATATATTATTTAGTACGTTGTTAGTTTAGCAACGATGTAAATCAGCGAGCAGTTATAATTATTAAGTTCACAAATTTTTCTTCAAAAAATTAAGTTTTTTTTGTGTCCTTTTTTTGAACATAAAAAAACTACCTCTGTATGTTTGGTAATGAAGTATCATACTAGTATCCCGAACAGCCCATATGTTTCGTTAAAAATATTGTGTTCCTATATGATCAATTGTGATTCCTAGACTTCTAAGGAAGTTGTTTGCATGATTTCCTAAGTATACTAAACTATTAATTCGTGTAGGTCTCATATATGTTTATCATATAGACTAGTTAGCCATTAAATTGGTAAAAAAAAANCTATTAATTCGTGTAGGTCTCATATATGTTTATCATATAGACTAGTTAGCCATTAAATTGGTAAAAAAAAAATTTGAAATGGCAACCAGAGAATGTAAAGAAAATTATCATTTCATTTGCGCAGTAATCAATTAATTCAATAGAATTATTTTTTGTATCCCTCAGCAACATAGAAATGTTGCATTCTTTGCAGATTATTTGTAATACCCTGTTTTCGAGAGACATGGCTGTATCCATTTTACCATAATTTATTTCACTCAGAATGGAGGTGATTCTCTTACTTCTGAGAACACGATATTTAGGTTANTATCCATTTTACCATAATTTATTTCACTCAGAATGGAGGTGATTCTCTTACTTCTGAGAACACGATATTTAGGTTAACAAAATTCGAGTACATTATCACCAGTATTATGCATGCAAATAAACATATTATATATGAGTATTTATGTATGGACTGTTCACGGCTAACTGGCCACTTTTTAAATCAACCTTTGAAAAATGTCACTGTCCTTACCTGCATATATTTTAGCGGGCAAAATTACTGGTATGCGCCCAGTAAAGTTGGTAACGATTGAGGGACAGCAGATCCATGTCTTGATGTTCAACTCATATTGTTAGGTAAACATTTGTGAATAGTGACATTATTTTATTTTCTTTCTAGTTTCGATGCATTCAAGTTTAAGGGCACTGCCTACCAGTTGGCAGCTGCGAAATGTAAATAGGAAATCTCATGATAAGGAAATTTCGCCTTGGTGCGTTGATTTTAAAGCAAGAAGTTTTAAACAAGACGTATTCCTCGCAAATATTTTAGAAGAAGAGCCCTACGAGCGTATATTTTCAATACACATAGGCAGGATGCACTATTTTGTAGAACATACATTTTAAAATTTCCTTGCATACAGGCTATACATGTTAAGGAAACATATTCACTGTAGGGAACTTCTCCTAAAAATGTATTACTTAAGAACACATTTTGTTTGAAACGCATATCTTTAAAATTAACGCACTGAGGCAAAAATTTTCCTTAGCATAAGATTTCCTATTTTAATTTCGCAGCTGCCAGCCGGTAGTCAGTGCCCTTAAGAATGAAGTTTGTAAAGTATTATCTTCTCTAATAATTTCACAGTTTCATTTGAAGGGGTCACGGTAGTTTAGTGGTTAGAATACTTGCCTTTCACCTATGCGAACCGGATTCTGTTCCCGGCGGGGTCGCTCCCGGATTTTCGCATGTGGGAATCATGCCGGACGATGCCGCNTGCTGCGTTTCATATTCGGTTTTCTAAATACTTTCTTTAATATTCATAACACACCATAGTTTTATAGAATTTATTCCAGTATATCAACTTAAAAATTATTTGAATACTTAAACGACATTAAATAAGATACATACATATAGCATTTTTTAAATATTATTTCCTTACTTATTGGTTGTCAAACATATAAGTAATTTCCAGTTAAAACAAAATATAGTACCTAAGAACTTTAGTATTCGCGTGTATTATTTAGCTAAAATAAATTTAATCACAATTTTTTCCAAGCATTTCAATTCATTGATGTGCTTATATTTACATCACCTTTTTATTGTTCTTTAGCTTGGTACTTAAAAAAATAGCCAACTCCGAAATTCTCCTAATTAACGTTAACAATTATTTATGTTTATTAATATTGAATAATGTAGCGTTTTAAGTTTTCTGCGTATATTTCTGATATAAAATAGTAAAATTTATGTAATATTTATTTTTCAGAAAAAAACTCACAACTTACATACAACTTATTTCAAAACTGAAGGGTTTGTGTTTATAATGATAATTTATTATCATAAATTTTAGTAGGTAATATGGGTAGGTTTAGTTTTTATTTATTTCACGTCGACAGGATACACAACGTAAATTAAATTAAAAACATAATTTTTTTAACTTCTTAACATGAGCAGAAGGCTTAAATTGCAGAACTGTTGAAAATCATTAATTTATTATTACTGAAGAGATATGTGTTTAAATACTTGATTAGAAATATTATTATATCAAATGTTGCACTAACATTGCGAACAGCGTAAATCTAATATTTGATTACATGATAAATGTGTTACTCTAAATGAATTGTTCATTCTCTTGTAAAATGAATCTTGTGTGTGAATCTAGTACTGGTCATGACACTTAAATACCTGTAATTATGGGGTGTATGAGTATTTATATCATAGAAATAACTACTTATTTCCTACAGGTCATAAAATAAATGTAGTCAATTTCTTTTTAATTTGTTGCATTAATTATATTGTTTTTCTTTGTGGTATTTAAAATAGTCTAATAATATGTGATGAAAATTGCCATACAATATTTTTCCATATGACGACACATTTTTATATCAATTATCTATAATTTTTTTATTCTGACTAAATTTTTTTTTCTAACAAAAGTGAATTTGCTAAATGTTGTATTAATTTCATTTAAGCCTCATTTATTTATAAATATTTGAATAGGTATGTAAGACTATCTACTAGAAATTTATAAGATTTTTTTCCTTTTTTTTAACAAGAATGTAACTTTCTCATTTTTGTCGTATTTTCAAATTAATTATTACTGTCTTTAAATTAGATTTGTACGGAGTTGTCTAGTAAACAAATGAGTATATTCTTTAAACCACCATAATGTCAAAAATGTTTACTAGTATGTTTTCGTTTTTATTAAGATGAAATAATTTATAGACGACACACTGCTTTGGACGGTGTTCTTTTTTAAATAGATATTGAGTTTTCTCATTGAACTCAGTCGGCTGCTCCACCAGAGGAAGTCGGATACTTCTTTACCCATTTACATTCACCGAAAACTTTGCATGCTTTAGTGTGTCGCCCTTCCAAATTAAATTATCATTTAGTCATAGAGTGGAAAGTAATATTTGTCTCTGGATTAGTGACGAATCGCTACTAGCAAAATGTGAACCACGTCATCTCGTTGAGCTGATGCCAGGAGTATGTCTCTGAAGTAGCCTTTTCTTCTAACAGAAACGGCCTCGCTACGATATAACTAATATTTTTAACTCAAACTTTAATATTTAAGTCGGAAAATTATTCCATGATATTATAAATATTATTTTTAAACTTCTTGACTCCACACTCGTCTCTAAAACAAGCAAACTATGCTCCATTGCGTTTAATACATCTTTGTATATTAATTTCCACACGTTTTGATTATTATTTTGAACTTACCCTATAGTTTCCCTTATAAGATGTATTTTTTGATTCTGCGCTCTAAAATCGAAACCCTTAGAACTGCTCCAAATCAGCGAATTTGACTGCAGATCTGTTGAAGCTGCTCCACTTGAATCAGTAAGATTCTATTGAGCCGTCAAGTTGCTGGTATTCACTGGTTAAAAAGCTATAGCTACTAATTCATAGTGGATTGCTCCAGCCTGGCAGTAAAACCTCAGTGCATTACACTTATTCGCCAGTAGATAAAATCTCAGCAACTAACGATTCAGTAAAATAATTATATTAAGTGAAATCACTGATTCTGGTTTAGAACTTCATGTTTACCTTCCCAATGCAATTACTGGATCATCTCCACATTTATTATTTTAATTTTTTTTCAGTATATTTGTTTTAATTAAAAAATTTTCGATACTTATTCCCAAGAGAGCGTGTTTTTGTTTTTTAATTCTGGTAGTATACCTATCAATTGAAAGTATTTTTGGATGAACATTTACTTCATAGAGTATATTATTTTTAAATTTGCGTAACAAGTAGCTCATTAATTATATAGAACTATAAAACCCAATGAACTTATATAATTATATTATCACATAAAACATATTCCTAAACAGATGTAGCTTCGCATGGTTTTGTATTTTCTTAAAATATTTTTTCTCATTACAACAGTTAGCACTTGACCAAATTTCGTCATTTTAAACATTTTAACTTAGAATTCATATCCATAGCATTAAAACTAATTTGGTTTTAGAATTATTGCTGGTAGCTGCATTCTAAAAAAATGTTGAGTGCCGTAAGTGCCTCAATTATAACTGGTAAATTTTTTTATAAATTTTCAGACCTTTCCATCTTGTTGCGATAGCCTTAGCAGAAGTAGGTAGTTGACAGTAATTTTAGCACTATTAGGGTCTGCATTCACACGTTAACAGAACTTTTACATTAAGTTTTTTTTTGTATTATTTCCTAGAGCTTTGCTTTAGTTAAATTGTAAAGTTCACATATCTCATTATTGTAAAAACTTATTAAATGTCTTTAAATTTGTACCCCATCAACTTTCTCCATGAATTATATTTTGAAAATCCAGATATATTTCTTTTGTATGATATTAACCTTTTATGAAAATATTTCGAAAAGTTTTCTTTTTTTTAATCCTAACTTGCTTCTTTATCGTTTCATTTGTTATGGTGCTAGCAGTTTCGTACAATATATGATTTACTTTGTGTATCCTGTATAATAGTTCCTCAAATTTATTATTAGGCTCAGAATATGTTTTAAGAGGTATTATACAAAACTAGAAAATTTATTTAGATTTATTGACCATTAAATCAGCGAGTATATTATTTATCATATTCACGATAGTAAGTTTGACACCATATGAGCGATAATTTCCACAACCGTTTTCTACGCATAAAATAATATATATTCAAAAAATGTATTTCGTCATACAGGCCTTCTAATGATTCTGTAATTATTATATTCCTCCATTTCTACCCAAAAAAGTAATATTTATTTTGGTTTACTAGAGGTGTGCTTCATTAATCTGTTTTCTGGTGAATATTTGGCAAATCAAGGCATTTAAATTGAACTTCAAAACTTTTAATAAAAAATGTTATTAGAAAAATTATGCTGGTAAATGTGATTTGATTTACTTCCTTTCGGCGTATTATTAATGATGTTATACTATTTATGGATACTCAATTTTTTTTTTTTTTTTTTTTTTTTTTTTTTTTTTTNCTTTATTTCAAATTAATTTGGCCACCAAGGAAAATTGCTTTTAGGAGTTTTGTGAAATTACATTATTCAAAAAGTTTTATTAAATATTTAAATTGTTATTTAAATTTACTCTACCAGCTAAATCAGTGCCACTATGAAAATAAAAATAAATCATATATTTTAAATCATTAGTAGCACAAACAATATTTTCGTCCATAGCAAATGATATTTCCCAAATTTAGTTGCAAAATGTTTAAGCAATTAAAAAACATATTTCATTCATTTTCTGGCAAAATTGCAGTGATTATTATGGTTTTTAGGATGGTTTTGTTTTGTAGTCAGCCGAGGCACCGAAGGAGGTCCATCAAGATCCTGAATATGAATGACGTGAACTGCTGTTACCAATATGAAAAATAGAATCCCTGTTCTTAGTTTCTACATTATTAATTTGCTCTCAGTGAAGTTTCTCAGGAAGACACTTCGTATATGAAAGCACAAACGCTCGAACACCGTACACTCTCTTCCTGCCATAATGAGTCTACGAGTGGTTGTGAGCATTCGCGATGGACATGACTGTATAGGTGCAATCCATCAGAGAGATTTCTCAGCAACTAAACGTGCCTCGGTCCAGTGTAAGTGGTGTTTTCGCCATGTTTGAATCGTCGCAGAAGCACTGGCTCCACGCATTACTTTTGTAAGCCCAGAAAATTGTTGTTCTCTATTCAACGTAACTTTACACTTTATGAATCATGTGACGTATCACACGCGTGCAACGCATCAGCTAATATAGCAGTATTTGATTTTTGGTTAAATAGGACTTTACTTATATTTTATCTATATGGTAAAATATTTAATTTGTAATTAATGAGAATTAAAAATAGAGAGCAAATAGGTGAGCTTACAATGCCTAGTCAGAAATAGTTCTCACGTAAAATATTATTACACGGAGTGCACACGAACGCAGTGGGTTGTTCTTTTGGTGTTATTTTCTAGACTTGGTTAAGATTTGTTTGCAGGTGGCAGATGAATATCCTGAAAGTAGAACTTAAGCACGGGTTCAGAAATGTTTAAGAAACCGTAAATGGACTTGAGTATTCGTACGAGCATGTATGGATCTGGCGGGTGTAAGGAGAACAGTGTTCACGTGGGTTTGTTGTGTCGAAAGTGAAATTTTGTGACGACATTGAAAGATTCTGGCATTTTTCTCTCAGTTTGGGAATGAGGCATTAAATTTAATCAACGGACCAATGATCTCTTGCACGCACCAAGATATTTTGGACAATAACATTCTTCCCGCACATTCTTCCCTTCCCCGATTTGACGACAGTAGTTAAATTCGTCCTTCACTGTGTAATAAGCCTTTTCCAACTTTAGGACAATAGTGGCGGTAAAGTTAGGTCATTTTCCTCGTGATTTAAAGATAATTATGTGGGACTCTTTAACTGGTCCACTTAAATTCCCTACTTAAACGACCTGGAACGTTTTCTGCCGATCATACCCATTTGACCAACAGACACTTCAGACACTCACAGTGCTGCAGGAAGAATATAATTAAATTCTGCCAACTGTGTATAGTCTGCTCACGGTAAAGTCAGATATTTTTAAATATTCATTTGAAAATCATTACTGCCTGTTAACTGCATTTTTGCTACCGTATAATCTGGCATGCATGCCCCCACTTAAGCATTAATTGAAATATTTCGAATTTTGACGTGTTATTCCTAACGTAATGTTTAAGTTAACGGCAAATAAAGCTGGCTTTTTTTTTACATTATACACATTAGAGTGCGAACTGGCGTATTAATGCAACATCTAAGTTTCAAACAATTGCACGTTTTCCTTTGACTGGCGCGTTAATGAAGTTTGCATTAGCCCTACGGCACTGTAATTTTTAAGTATGGCGGAAGGATGCGAATTAAAGAGAAAACTACATCTTGAGCAGGCATTTCAGAAGTGCTTACTTTACCCGTGGTAAACCTCTACCGAGACTTCGTGTAGCTTCAATAGTTATAGCTACAATAACAGCAAAGCGAGGTGCGACTTCCTATTAGTTTCATGGTTGGCGCATTTAGAATAAACAGCTGTGGGTGCTCGTTACATTTGACCACGGTGTGTGGCTTTGACAGCAGACAACGTGATTTATTTAATTTCGTATTTCCTACAACTAAGTGTGGTCATGGCTTAGAGTGGCTACAAAAATTTAAGTCTGACGCATGAATATTGCTGTGACATGGACAAGACTCTTTTTCTGAACGTTTTTATAGAGCCCTACTTATTTCTAGCCCACATGTAAATACATAATTCATTTTATTCAGTTCATTTCAGTGAGTATTTTTTTCACAGGCAACGTGTTCTATAGTTGTGCTTTTGTCTTTTAAACACCCATGAGCTATGCTTTAAAATGTAATAATAAAACGATCATTTAAGGCGAGTGGTTGTTAACTTATCGTCGTAAATTAGAATCTGCAGCTCTCTCATATACGTATGCTATTTAAAGTCGATTTCGTGAGTTATCAGAATTTCGTGTTGCCTCCGTGCTGATGACGATCGTTAGAAGGCTAGTCAGAGATGAACGTTATACAACTTTGTGAACGCTTAGTGAAAGTTTTAAAGGAATCACATACTTTCTGCAGGCAAGTTATAACCACCTTCACACGCAAACACTGAGTTGAAGTTAGAAGAAGAAATATAATTAAAACTAATTTCTGATATGCGGTTTGTTTGCCTGTGCGAAAAATTAATATTACTTTTATATAATTTAATTTCAAATACATTGGTAGAGCGGTTTTTCATAACCTGCTTGAAATATAAATACGTATAGCTTAAAATAATATAAACCTATTCAATGAAAACACAGTTCATATAAAAGCGTTCGTGTTTTAAGGGAATGATTTAAATATTGGTATTAAGTAGCAATACTGAAATAAAACCAGTATAACCAAGATACTTTGACCCATGGCATTGAGAAAAATTTATGTTTGTAGGAGTCAAATAGGTTTTCTGTGATTTTCAGTGAAATTCATCTACTCGAATCAATGAAAATGGCTCCTCCTAGGATCGCTGGAAAACCACTCGTTGTTTCAGTGAAACAATTTCACTGATTTAATAAGTTAAATAAGACAGCCAAATGCGTGCGGGGAATTAAATATTTTGTTTAATGAATTTAGTCAAATCATTACGAGAAATAAATATTTATCTGATAGTCACTGTTTATACTCTGCAATTTAAGGTAATTAAAAAAAAAGGCAAATAAGTTCCGGCTGTCCAAATTTAGAACCCACGGCATTTCGGATTAAGACCGTTACCTTATCGATTGAGCTACCAAGTCAACATACAACACAAAGAAGACAGTTCATCTATTATAACTTTTTTTATCGAATACGAGTAGCTTTAAATTGTGTACCCTTTCTTTTTGTTTTTATTTTATTTGGCAACATTAGGAGTGTTAAAACTAATAGTAAGCATGAATGTAATCTCACTTCACATTTAATGCAGTAAAAATTCAAATCGAGCGCTATGACGATTACGTAAAACGAAATTAAAGACATAAAAACGGAATGAAAGACTGAATGTACATGTTCTCTCGTAAAATGGTATAAAAAACTCACATCAAAATATTTAATGGGTTTTATTAGTCTATGATGTTTTATTTAATTTGATACATGTTGTTAAGCTATCATTTTATACACGCTGTTTAACTGATCTCTGAGTAAAAAAAAAATCACTGAAAAACAGGGCTGATTTGGTCGATGAATCAGTGGGAAATGTCATTATGTCAATAAGTGAAGGAAAACTGGTATTTTTTCACTAATTCATCAGTTAAATTGACTGAAGTGACTGTTGAATAAGTCAGGCGCTGTTAACTGACTTAAACAGTGAAATTCTCGCTGATTCAGATTTTGAGTGTGTTCGTTGTGTTAACGTATGTGATTGTATTTTCTGCTGAGCACGTGGTGGCTGCAGTACAGTACTGCCTTCTTACTACGGAAGTGATAGTACACCCAACAGAACAACGTTATGTAGAATGTTCCCACAACAATCAGAGCTATAATAAGCTAACACGATGTTCTGCTGCTAGTATTGAACATTTATGTAATCGGATTTGAGGGTGGCAGCAACATTTTATTCTGTTAGGTTAGTTATTATATTTCTAGTTTTTGTGGGAAATAATCAAAAAAATGTCGAAGCTGTTCAGTTTGAGGAACTATCTGCTTCGTAGCAGGAGCGTAATGTTATGCTATAGCAACCATATGTACAGTAGCAAATACAATAACAGGCAGGAATACAACAAACTCTTATTTTGTTATTACTATTTATGTTAACAATATTTAGTTGGTACGTAAATACAACACATCAGATGGCTTTCCCTTCTTTAACAGTCTGGATGGTTCCCACAACCATATATTTTCTCAGTGCGAACGACTTTGTTATTGCGCAACTGGCTTGTTGCCACAGGCAGCGATAATCTTTCGTAGATATTTACAAATTTCTAATTAAACTGAATATGTGTAACAAATTAAAAAAGGTAATAAAGAATGATTTTATTTGACTTTTTTTTAATAAAACTTAATTTTTGATCAAGGAAGTCTTAAAGAACAAGTGTTAGATCTGTTGATGATATATGAATAAATAGAAGTGTCGACTGTTAACCACTGAAAAAATATGAACCATTAGGGATTGAATTTATGGCAACAATATGAATACGTTTTTCCTTATATTATTTATTGGAAATTGAAAAAATGTCATTAACAAAACTTAAAACGTTACTGTACCTTATGGTAATACAAACATCATGTTTTTCAATTTTTTTTTTTAGATTTGTATTACTGGATAGGGATATCGGTGTACTACACAGGTTTTAGACAACATTGTATTTATT
>NQII01002346.1:0-24444 GCA_002778355.1 Clitarchus hookeri
AACGTCCACGTCTATCTTCCGTTTCACGTTAAAAATAACAGTAACGAGCCAACATAATTACATCACGATCTCCAGAACAAGCCTATAGAAAAATTTGCCACGCATTATTAATTATTATAAAGCTGTAATAGTTTTAAGCTACCCCGCCAAACGTTGTGAGACACGTCGTCAAAAATGTGTGTGCCAAAAAATCTGAACAATATTATTACTCCTTAGTCTTCTTTTGGGCGTAAAACCAACGAAAACAAATAGCCACATGAAACGCATATCACATGGTTACCCACCCACTTTGCAATCAACGGACGACATTTCTTGTCGGCAAGTCATTCATTTGATTAGAATTCTGATTTACGATGACTCGGCAATAGAAAATGCTTGATTAGTTTTGTCAGTTGAAATTGGTTACAAGCAGTTAAAACAGTATTCACAGCATCGTTGTCATAGGAAAGNGCTTGATTAGTTTTGTCAGTTGAAATTGGTTACAAGCAGTTAAAACAGTATTCACAGCATCGTTGTCATAGGAAAAGTTGCTCAAATGGTGGAATGTCGCCCAACTTTGTAACGGTGCTTGCGCGAGTGAACTTACAAAAATATAGCGCGTTCATTTATTTTCTGGCTACACTGGGTGTTAAAGATGGAGTAGTGCAATTTTTCTCCTGTGAATGTCCTCATTAACATCGGTTCGCACAACTTTCAAAAACATGTATTCTAACAATGGCGTGGATGTTTCTATTAATATCTTCTCCAACAAATCCAAGCATTGAACGTCGGCCCACTATTATCGTATCCAGCACGTCTTCATTCGTGCAGTTGTCTATGATATCTGCAACGAAAATCAACGAGAGCTCAAAAAAAAACCCCAAGCGCTTTTGTTTGTGTCGTATAAAAGTTAGCTAAATAGCAGCAAATAACGATGCTTCCCAGTGACGACTTTCAGGAGCTCCCGTTCTTTGCCAGTCAATCCTTGCGATCTGACCGTCATTCCGCATCGCTCCTGGAGATGCCGCACTATCGCTTGTGGGTTCACCACCATCACCAACACAACACTCTTACTGTACAGTACTTCGCGCTCGGACACCAAGTGGTTGGGGTCGGGGGTGGAGGGGGCGGCGCGAGCGATGTACAACCGGCGCGCGACAACGTCCAATAGCGGTACATCCAGAGGGTCACAACTGCGCACCATCTGACTTATGGCCCAACGTTTCACGCGGTATCGATTGCTGGGCCTGATACAATACAAGTGCGCTATTTGTCTCCATAAAATACGAGCTCACGTCAACGATGTTCCCTTGTTAGTCTTAACTGGGTTACCCCAGATGCGTGAGATGTAAGAGGCATGCAGAACTGTTTGGCGATGTTTAGCAACGTTCGCGCATTTCTCAACACGTCAAAGCGGCAAGCTGTTCTACAAACTCGTATTGAAAGAATTCCTCCAGACTAAAAAAAAAAATGTTACCTGAAGGAAATACGTCCTAACTGGCGTGTTGAGAGAGAAGACTTTGTTATGATATTCTCACAGCTATTACTGCCAGTTGTTCATACCCTTGAGGAAATTTCTGAGTTGATCGATAAAGATGCAAGTTCAGAATTATTTATAGTACTCAAGGCCACAAAGGTCTCAAACTTCTTGATATCTCATTCAACACTTTAGCATAGAGCTTGCCACTCAGCATATCTCTACAAACCGCAAACATTGATATTGTAAGTGCACTCAGTTTTGCAGTCAGTTGTGATGTCGCTGCAGGAAGACAAGAACCAACGTAGGTGAGGAATTCGACAAATTTCCCTTGAAGTTGAATATGAAGCTAAGAAAATAGGAACTACAATTGATATTCCCCGTCTGGCCAAACATCAGAGCAGCAGATCTGACTTCTGCAGTGAAAGTAGATTTGTTGAAGAGTATTTCACATGTACAGTATTCTAGACATTTATTAATTCATTTTAATGCAGCTGACTGGGAGGTTTCAAAAACACAAATATATTTTGAAAAGTTTTAGTTGCCTTTCGCCATCTACGGAGTTCACTGATGAGGCAGTAAGAAACTTCTTTGTATTAACAGAATTCTGCTTTAATCGTATTTCTGATGTTAAAACGGAGACTTTGGAGGCAGACGTCAAACTATGGCCCTCTCATTACAAAATCAGTTCGTTGCCTAGCAGTGCGGATGCGATTTCTGTTTTAGAAAAGTGCAACCCAAACGTTTCCCTAATGTCTTCATTCTTTTAAAGATTTTTGTCAGACTTCCGATTATAAAAATCAGTGCAAAAATAAGTTTTTCAACTTAACGTCATCTGAAAACGTCCCTGCCTAACACAGTGAGAGAGGATAGATTAAACGCACTTGCTCTACTCAACATACGTAAATACACTGACGCGTCTGCAGATGAGGTTTTCAACGAGTTGCAAAATGCTCCAAGAATAATAAATATTGTTGTGGCATTTCTGAAACTTCTAAGTACCTACCGAGGCAGAGACATTCGCCTTAAAAACTTATGCATAGCTTCTCGTACACCAACAATGTTAACCACTGTATATGACAGAAGAGTTGAAGAAATTAATTTACAAAACATTGTATAAGATGCAGTTTGCTTAATATAACTCTGTAAATTTACATATTTATGGTGTTAGATTTTTTTTCTGACAAGAAAGTTATATGTGTTTATTTGGGATTCTGTTATGATATTAGAATTATTTATTGACTTGCAGCTAATTGAAGGCAATTTATAAAAATAGTTACCCGTGTACTTCATATATTTCTTTTGTTTCTTTAGAATAAATTATTTTTAAAATAGTTACATATTATGTAAAAAAAAAGTTTGATTTTATTTTATGTGCAGTAGTTGTAAAATCTTAAATGGTGTGCAACATGTTAGTGTATTTGACTGCAGTAGTCGTGAAAGTATATTTATAAAGTTTTGTATAACATACAGTTAGTTCAGTTGAACACTATGAATTGATACATTTACACTGTCTAGCATTTTTGTAAATACACTAGCAAAAAAAAACTGTTGTGAGCGAATTTACCATGATATTAATATTACGTATCGAGTGAGATTTTACAAACTAGAGACAGTTTATTTAAATATAAATTCTTTCTGTTTTTTCTTTTATTATTAATTTTTACGTTGTACAATAATTTTCTTGTCTTCTTACAATTAAAAATGAAATAGAGGTTAAAAAATTACACGTAATTTTATTTCTTCATTTATTTAATTTATTTTTATGTGCAGATGTTACATTTCGAAAACTATACTCACATGATTCTATAAATAACTGCAGTAAATAGTTAACAGCTTTGTGAAGTATTAATTCGTTTATGGAGACACATTTACTTGCAGTAATATTTCTTAGTCCCTGTATCCCCCCCCCNACCACTCACCCCTCGTACGTACGTAAACAACACAAGTTTGCATTATAAAACTGCGTGCAGATGTTCATGTGTCACCCGCAGTTTGGGCCTAGGGCTGAACATGCGTCTGTGTGGGGAGATGTTGGTTCCAGTGTTGGGTAAGTTACATTTTAAAAATAACTATGGATAAGTTACTTTAGATCGTAAAGTAACTTCAAATACTTTTAATTACTTTTGAGTAAAAAGTAAATGGGCGTTAATTTTGAAGTAACTCAACTGAACTCCATTACTCAGTAGGAGACTTTTATAGGTCTCGTTTATCTCAGAACACTGTTGAAAATAAACAAGTGATAAAACATGCAATGTTTGTTAAAGTCGGCTGGAAATAGCATTATAACAATACAACTAACAAGTATACTAACAATAAACACGGAAGTCTTATGACTAGATAATTACTGAATGGCATAAATACAATAATTTTCTTAAATAAGATTCGTCCCTAACAATTCATACAGTGAGTGACGTAGTAAGACACGTGTTTTTTCCCCGAGCAATTACTTTTCCATACTTTGATATTTTATGTCTAACATTTTATCAAAACGTACTTCCTATTACCATAAATCTAACAGACCATTACACAGAACTTCTGAGGCTCTGTGTCTCTTAAATGTTATAATATTTTATTGAACAAACTGCGAGTCTAACAGTAACAGTAAACCATAAAGTTGTAATACTGCCAGTAGCATGGGAAGAGTAATACATGTATTAACGATTATAATACAAAAAATCTTAATTCTCAGCTTTAGTAATACACTTAACAGAATGGCAACACAAAATAAGACCAGTTTCTTTTCAGTGGACATATCACTTGAAGTATTTACACTGAACAAACAACAGGAAACAGACACTGGTTGATTCTCCTCATCAGTCTCCCGCGCGGATCAGTCTTCAAACTGATCGTTACCACGCGATTTCCAACTTCCCTTATAAATACGACCAATTATCAGTTTCAGATTGGTTTAGTAGCTTATAATGTTTCCACAAAAACATGTTATTGTTGTGTAACTATACTNACTGATCGTTACCACGCGATTTCCAACTTCCCTTATAAATACGACCAATTATCAGTTTCAGATTGGTTTAGTAGCTTATAATGTTTCCACAAAAACATGTTATTGTTGTGTAACTATACTGTTACGCCTCCTTCCCCCTTCCCCTCTTTGTCTTTCGTGACAATCGCACCGTGCAGCGAGGCATTCTACAGGAACACATGTCCAACAGAAAATGGTCTGGAAAATAACTGAAGATAAGGCAGACTGATTATCGTCTTCAGCGCGTGCACCCGACATTGACCTACTACAAAACCAACACAGCTGTCAAAGTCACAAGGCCCAACCCTGATGAACGTGTTTGTTTATATCTTAATTTTCAAAAGGCAAGCACGTTTCTATGAAAAAAAAAACAATACTTATACAAATTATTATGTAATGTGATTGCACTAAAAATCGATTAGCGTAAGTATACAAACATCTCAAAGTCCTCGTTTACATGAAGAGTGTTCTAACCTCAAATCCTCTCCACGCCGTATATGCAGGTAAGCAGTCCAATGTTAGGACACGGGGTGGCTGCTGCGCAGCTCAGGTGCGCACTCTACGGTCTGTAATAGCTGGTCACGTGACGGCGTCGAAGTTAAACTCCCGGCTGCTCAGTGCGAGTGAGCGCGAGAGAGGCTGTGATGGAGCTGGGCCGAGATATCCCGAAGAGCTTGTTAGGACCGGAATGGGATGAAAGAAGAACTGGAATGCGATTTTCAGATCCATCGTCTCGCCCTATGCAGTCGCCAGGAAATACGCGAGCTACACTCGAGTAAGTGTTGAGACGGTGATTTACTGACGACTAAAGTATCAACTTCTGCGGAGAGTAAGATTTTAACAGTCTATGCACACTAAAAGGGAAAAAATGTAAACCTAGCTTAGATATTGTGTTGTAGTAATAAAAACCTTGATGAATATTTTAAAATATATTTTTTTTAAACTTGTCACGTATGTTTACCACAGGAGTAGCAGTGCTGTTGTAAAATTAATTATTGAAATTAATAATTAAATTCAGCAAACTTTTGCGGCTTGGGTTGTACTTTATGAATATGTATTTTATTATCCTGTAACCGTTTCAATTACAGATAAAAATATAACGGTAGACGTTATAATTAACACATTGTTTGTTCGTAACTGTACTTGTGTCATCATTTGCCATATATCGCGACCAATAAAAATGTGTTACTGCTTGATGTTATTATCAGTAGTTGCTTATGACACTAGGTATTATAGCGTGAATAAGGAATGATGTCTGAGCTACCTACCTTATTGTACGGTGTTTTCTGTCGTGCACAGTGTTAGATTATCAAAGACACTTAACTGTGCTACGACCCGTGCATAGGGCACTGTTAATGAACGAAATTACAAGCACATTACTTCCTTCATTATTCGTATTGTGTATTCTTCCACAACCGTAGGCGAGGGTGACACTGTGACACAGAATTTTCACTCTTACTTACATTTCCTTCCATTTAAAACAGGCTATTTGTAATGTTCAGTGGTTCAGTTGCCACTACTGAATATCTGATACAAACCACTGAAATCGGGAGACATTTAAATGTGATTTTTTTGAGACACAAAGTTACCCCAAATAGTAACAAAGTGACCCCCGCTTACTGTAAAAATTAGCATAGCCAGTTATAAAGGCTAGAATCCAAGGCGCTGCCAGTTAGTGCTGCGATCAGCGCTGCAGATTCAGCTGAACAAACTGCTGACAGCGACAGCAGAAACTAGATTTTTTAAATATATCGGCCTGCCACTTCGGTACCCAGTGCGTCAGGGGGCATATTGAGCCCCCTTTCTCCCTCACAAAAACCCGTAACCAAAAAATTATTTAAATTAAAAACTTGTAAAAATTAGCACACACCAACCACCCCCCCACCCCTTTCTCACCCACTCACCGTCCTCCTTAACCTCCTCACCGGCAACCATTTCCCCCTCCCAACACCACCCTCATATCCTCATCCCCCTCACCACCTCATCCGGCTCTCACACTCACCAAGCTCACCCATCCTCACCCCCACCCATTCCTCCCAGCAAACAAAATTCTAAAAATCGAGGATCATGTAATGTCATAACCCCGCTCACCCTGCCACCCAGTCATACATATCGATCGCAACACATTTTCTCATATCAATATTTAATTTTGTTTTTGTGTATTATGCATACTATATATATTTCCATTATCTTATAACGATTGCATTATTGGTTTAGTGCATACCCTCAATCACGATAACTTCAAGAACTATCCCGAATATAATATTTTTTTAAATAAAAATTCATAGTAAATTTATGGTTGTTTGCATTTTCAGCGATATATCATAGAGCTCGTGTTTATTTTTCAGTTGGGTCCGTATCTGAAATTATAGTATGCCTACATTTTCGCAAGGCAGGGTGTAAGCAAGCGAATGTTTATAGGCATATGGGACTATAATTTGAGATTTCTCAGGGCCAGGCTCGTGGAATCAGTTTGCAAGCAGCATCTATACCTCCAGGACAGTATAACTCACACGACTATTTATAGACGTTGCTGGTGAGGAAACTAATTTATTATTTTTTTTTAGGTGGATAATTTATTTGTCGATCTGTGGACCGATCCTCGGAATGCATAGCTCCATGACGTAGCTCGCGACATGGAGGCAAAGTCTGCCTATCAGATACAACACAGGTGTCATCTGACGATCTGCCCTTGTTGTTCGTAATGGTGCACTATCCTGGATCCGTCTGTGGAAGCAGGAAATGCAGAATTTTTTCAGGGTGCCTAAAATTTATAACACGGAGAAGCTCATTTAACATTCAGGGTAAATGCACAAGGAGAACCTTATATTAAGTTTGAGGCTAGTAACAAGTGAGGTCTGAAGGTATTTTCGGTGGAGGGAAATTTCTCCACCTCAACTCTTTTCTATTGCAGAGATCTTCACCCACCGGGCATACGACTCTCGTCGTCGCACGAAATTGCGTAGTATCTGGGGCCTCTTTTTGCGCGAAATGGAAAGTGGGATTTTTTCCGAGCACCTCAATGCATTGTATTTAACAAGCTATCATTAATTCCGGTACTGCCCTTCATAATGTGGAAGAGTAAAAGCCTCCAATGGCCGCTAGCAGCTTAGTTTTGACTACACTGTGCATGGGCAGTGTGCGTGGCTGACAAATGCCAAAAGCCGTACTTGCTCTGTGTGAGTGTGTACGGGCAGGGTCTATGTTTATCGTGTATGGAAATCTGATGTGCCCTTTCAGGAATCGAACCTGGTCCACCGAGATGGGGACAGCTGTATGGCCACTGCACAAAAGCAAGGCTCCAGGTCTAGAGTGAATGAGGTCGGAAATTTCGACTCCGAGTTGAGTTAGATATGGGATCTGCCGGCTCAAATTGAGGTCCTCTTAACTTAATTCTGGGCCCATCTGTTTTGGCAGTTGTATGTGCTCGACAGTGAAACACATGTAACACCTTGAAGAGGGGGAGGAGTGATGGCATACAGGGGGTGGGGGAGGCCTCCATCGATTTAGAGCTCTCCTTGAAGTCTGAGTTCGAGTTCTGAGATACGATTGTGGCCTGACCTGACGTTCACTCGGTGTAAACACAGTAGCTGGAGGATCTATGCACCTTTGTTTGGCTGCCGGACAACGTACGAATACGCATGCATCTCGTCTTGACAATATTTAAGAAGCTACCATGTCCAGTCCATCAATCGACTAGTTCTGCTACTGGCATATTGGCTACGTTCACATGTTCATGGGAAGTGATGATGCTACAAGCATGCAGAACATGGGAAGTGATGATGCTACCAGCATGTAGAACATGAAAAGTGATGGTGCTACCAGCATGTAGAACATGGAAAGTGATGATGCTACCAGCATGTAGAACATGGAAAGTGATGATGCTACCAGCATGTAGAACATGGAAAGTGATGATGCTACCAGCATGTAGAACATGGAAAGTGATGATGCTACCAGCATGTAGAACATGGAAAGTGATGATGCTACCAGCATGTAGAACATGGAAAGTGATGATGCTACCAGCATGTAGAACATGGAAAGTGATGATGCTACCAGCATGTAGAACATGGAAAGTGATGATGCTACCAGCATGTAGAACATGGAAAGTGATGATGCTACCAGCATGTAGAACATGGAAAGTGATGATGCTACCAGCATGTAGAACATGGAAAGTGATGATGCTACCAGCATGTAGAACATGGAAAGTGATGATGCTACCAGCATGTAGAACATGGAAAGTGATGATGCTACCAGCATGTAGAACATGGAAAGTGATGATGCTACCAGCATGTAGAACATGGAAAGTGATGATGCTACCAGCATGTAGAACATGGAAAGTGATGATGCTACAAGCATGTAGAACATGGGAAATTATGATGCTACAAGGATGTAGAACATGGGAATCCCGCATTTTCCCTCTGGCCGTACGGACTTAAGCATCTGCTCGTGGTCTTTAGTGACCCTGGAACATGCACCCGACGACAGTTATTACTGCCAATATCGAAAACGGGCTGTATTTTATTTTAGCAATCGCATGCGCTATCATAATAGACTGCATGGAAATGACATCGCTTGCTTAGGTGTTTTGTGGTGGCGTATTGGGGGGTGGGGACCATTGTAATGTCAGAGAGTAAAACCCTATAGTTGTGACCTGCTTCGTATGAAACTCTCAGTTTTGGTGACGGTGTGCTGATGAGTGTGGCTGGCAAGTGCCTACACCTCTCCCCCTCCCCCCCCATGCGGACTTCACAGTAACCTAACACCGAGCAGGTGCAGGTGTGGGAATATGGCGTGGAAGCACGTATGCATGTACGTGTGCGAAGCGGGACGATTCCTAGGTCGGCGAGAATGACATTCTCAAATAGCAAATACGAATATTTTTAAGTAATGTTATGTTCATGTATTTTTTAAAAAATAAATACATGTTTTACCTTAATTAAAATAAATGTTATTCTTGCCTAACCATAAATGCAGTATTACGGGATTGGAGATTGCCAGCTGTGTGACAGGGAGGCTAACACTGCGTTGCCACTCAGGCACAGTTGCTGACTTAGTCTATCTGAAAAAGACTTGTAAGCCCGCACGCATGCAGTCGTACCGACATTCATTCACAAATAGCCTACGACTAATCGCGTAAATATCTCACAAATCAATTTTTTAATACGAAACTACGCACAAGCAAATGGCGGGCGTTGCTATCACATTACGTATTACGAAAATAAATCTCACGAAACTCAATGGCTGAACCAAATTGATCCACAATTTTACAGCATACGTTCACGGTAATATTAATCACTGGATGCAAGTTTCAAAATTTGTCCAGCCACACAGGTTTTAAAATATATAACACCAACTTTTGCTAAAGCCTACTACTGATTTGCTGGAAAAAATCACTCTTCGCTTATAAAATTTTATTGCCTACAGTGATGTGGGCGTATCTTCACCAGATTGCACTGNTTACAGCATACGTTCACGGTAATATTAATCACTGGATGCAAGTTTCAAAATTTGTCCAGCCACACAGGTTTTAAATTATATAACACCGACTTTTGCTAAAGCCTACTACTGATTTCCTGGAAAAAATCACTCTTCGCTTATAAAATTTTATTGCCTACAGTGATGTGGGCGTATCTTCACCAGATTGCACTGNCTGGAAAAAATCACTCTTCGCTTATAAAATTTTATTGCCTACAGTGATGTGGGCGTATCTTCACCAGATTGCACTGTCGTAATGGATAACAATTTTCGTAATATGGTAATATTTGTTTCGACACACCGCAATATTATTGACGTAAATTCTCATTTAATCAGTAATTTGTTTGAATATCAAATAATTTTTTTTTACGTGAATGAAATCTACTTAATTTTTCTCATAAGATATTTTTAATTTTTGAAAGAAGATTGGCTACGCACTGCTGCGACAACCGATAAATACCAACACTAATTCTGTCACGTAAAACGCTCAATTTAAAATTTGTTACAAAAATAAATACAATTTTAAAACTTTACAATGAGGAGTGTTGAATTTTTGCGCAGGACCAGGGAGATATGCCGTGGTCTCCCTGGTAGGGACTTGTTCTGTTTGTAATGTAATTTACAAATTTACATTTACAAATGTAATTTACATCGTCAAACACAGGCCGTCCGATGTGGCGGAAGACGTGCCGCAGTTTTGGAGAAGAGTGCGAGCGAATGAAGAGATTTGGGCGGCACTTAACAGCGAGGTCTTGAGAGACAATGAGGACGATTGAGGTGATTATGGAGCAGCGCCGGAATGCAAGGGCGGAGGATACGGGAGATCCCCGAGAAAACACGCAGACCAGCGGCATCGTCCAGCAAGATCACCACATGCGAAAATCCGGAAGTGGCCCGGCTGGGGATAGAACCTTGGGGCGAGGCGAGCAGTCTAACCGCTCAGCCACCACGGCCCCCGAGAAGAGGGCCTGGACGGGTTACAGCAGCGCAATTATGTAGATTCGTTATAGATGATTGGACACGCGAATAACGGTTATCAGTGCCAGGGATTGTAGACGGCGTTTGAGGCCCGAGTGCATTAAATAGGAAAGCCTTCAGTGAAGAAGATAACTTTAAGATATTTTATTAATATTTGTCTGGGGTGTAGGAATATTTTAAACTTAGTTCATCGTCTACGTCAGCTCGATAGCAATTATGCCAGATAAGTGCAATAACAAGTTGAGCTGAGCCAGAGTTTATTATTACTTAAACATTTAATTTTGAACAGATTTAAATAATTTTGTATTCGAAAACCATAATTTTTTATTTATTTACCGATTTGAATTATCTTTCTAGTTTCAATATAAACTTAATTTATCCTATTTTCGTTAGAGTTGAGTAAGGCAAGTCAGTTTTGACAGCTTATCGTCAAACACAATTGAAAGCTGAATCTTAATTATTAAATGTCCAGTTACTTGTATTTTATAACATTACGTTAACATTTTGTCATCCTGAAATTATTCATATTTTGTAAATAGCTATAGTGTTTTCAAGTTTCGTGTTAAATGTTCTTACATAATCATTTTCTTGTCAATTAAACATCACTCCCACCATCTCTGCTCTTCTTATCATTGTTAGCAGTGTCGTGTCCACGTAGTCTTATAAATTATAGTTTATTGTGTATTTATATTTCAGTCATGAGCCATGTTTCAAACATATGGGTTTGGTGGGAATCTGCCAGTGTCTCATTTTACGATACTTGCACATGTTTTGTCTTATGCCTTGTTATGAATTTCGAAGCCAGGCAAGCTTCTCAGCGATTATAATGATCGAATTACCTGTTCTGTATCACGAGTATTAACAGTTATTTCGAAGTGACTCTGTCAAGCATGCCTTTGTACAGATATATATATATATATAATATATATACATATACTGCGTAAGTTAACTAACATAGCATAACAACACATTTCAACATAATACCTAGCCAATGACAATGCATTTCATGAAACTGCATCCACACATTTAAAGCAGAATCTGTTTTTTGCCCGTATTACCTACCTTGAAGGTTATTTGTGTAAGCTGGTACCTTATGTTTAATTTATCGACTCATACAAATTAAACATATGGGAAAGACGTTATAACACTGTTTTTCTCGCACAGTATAAAACATTTTCAGGGTGATATTGTTTCAGAACGAGAGGTCTACGTGCCGAGGTTATCAACTTAGAAACTGGCTTCTACGGAATCGTACGAATACTAAATAACGCACACATGTATTTAAGCTTTCAGAACCGCAACATATATCGCAAATATAACAAGAACAGTCATCCGAAGTTGCTTCAACTTTATTGCAGGTTTAAAATTCATATCGACTTCAAAGTGAAATGTCAAGAATTTCCGGGACAAGAAACTACCTGGGTATACAGCAGAAAGCAAGAACAAATACTGCAAATTCACTCATGGCAGATATAAAAATGATTTGTTTAATACCTTAATGAATACCTCATTTAAGGAGTTACGAACTGCAGCTTAAAATCACGGACGTGAAACGCTGTTTTATTAAAACGGGAACGCGGAGAGGAGAAAAAAAAAANACGAACTGCAGCTTAAAATCACGGACGTGAAACGCTGTTTTATTGAAACGGGAACGCGGAGAGGAGAAAAAAAAAAACATGAAGGAGCTAACTTGAACATTGCATCCGTCAAATGATGAAGTGAAAGAGTTAGAAATATAAATNAAAAAAAAAACATGAAGGAGCTAACTTGAACATTGCATCCGTCAAATGATGAAGTGAAAGAGTTAGAAATATAAATGTGTTACAATCACGCAAAAGTGTATTCTTATTCGCATACAACAAAAATAAGCTGAATGACAAGTGACACAAAATGTTAACATAATGACTAGTAAGACGTTAAAGCATGGAACTACTTCTCGTAGTTACCTGTCAACTCAACTGTGAGTATTGCGGTGATTGCTGAAGTTGAAATACAGGATGTATCTAAGTTAGACCGACAAACCTCAGATACAGGTTAACCACGAAAAAAGATGGCGAAAACTCGTTGTCTAAAAACCTACTGTCTAAAGTGGATCCTACGGGTGGCACATATCTTTGAAGTTGAACCTATCACAACTACTGGAGATGGGAAACTTACTGTCTTGATAATATGTACAGTTAATTGCAACATGCAAGTTAATAATANATCACAACTACTGGAGATGGGAAACTTACTGTCTTGATAATATGTACAGTTAATTGCAACATGCAAGTTAATAATCCTTCTTTAAAATCTCAAGTACGCTACTGCGTCATAGAGACAAAGTCGAAATAATGGCAGCAGCCGTGATTATTTCCATGACATAATTTTATCACAAAGACAGACAGGTATTNGAGACAAAGTCGAAATAATGGCAGCAGCCGTGATTATTTCCATGACATAATTTTATCACAAAGACAGACAGGTATTGTGATGTTTACAGATCTTTGTTCTGCTACACATTATCCAGACACTCAATGTTCCATCTCAAAATGTTTCTCTAATATCTGTAATATACTAATGTTTCAGGCGTAACTTCAAATATGTGTAACTCCCTTAGTATTCACTCTAGTCTACAGGTCGTTTGTAAGATTCCACTTCTTTCTTCGTGAATAACCCGCTGCCGAGGTTTTCCGGTCTAACTTAGCTTCTTCATGTATACGCCACGTTAGGAGCAGTGATTTTTTCAGAGGATGATTTCAAAAGTGCTCACTTTATCGCGAACAGCTCTATGAATGTGGACCTTGTCCATGTGACTTCGACAAGTGCATTGGCGATGAGCGAGTCAATGGCGGGGACATATGCAGAAGAGAAAGTCGTTCTATAGTCTATTAACAGTGTCTTCACGCTTTTTAAACAAACGTTTGGAAAATCACCCCTTGNGAAGAGAAAGTCGTTCTATAGTCTATTAACAGTGTCTTCACGCTTTTTAAACAAACGTTTGGAAAATCACCCCTTGTATGTGGTGCTTGTTAGTTTTTATAAACATGTCATCTATCGCAAGCGTTTTATACCTGTGTTAACGGAACAGTATATTTTTTTGGGTTAGTTTGAAATTTTACTGACACATTAACTANCAAGCGTTTTATACCTGTGTTAACGGAACAGTATATTTTTTTGGGTTAGTTTGAAATTTTACTGACACATTAACTATGAATTATAACATTCAATTTACAATTAATACAAATAAAAACAGTGATAAAGTAGGTATGTTGGTAATGCATAGTCAGAAATAGCTCTCGTGCAAAAACAAATGTTTAAACTGAGTGTGTACGAATACAGCATGTCGTCACTTTGATGTAATTTTCTAGATTTGGTGAAGCTTTGTCCTACACGAGGTGGAGGACTGGTATGAAAGTATAACTTGAGCAGGGCTTCAGAATAGTTTTAAGTATGACAGGACTAATATTAGAGCTAGTGATGTTTCGCGAAAAAAATATAAGTACACGATAGACTACAAAACTATAATCACTAAACATCAGTTTGTCTATTGCCATTGGTTGCTGTCTGCTTGAGAAGCAGTTTTCATATTTGACCTGACCTCTCAGAATTCGGCAACATCGGCGTGGCTCCTGCGTGATTCGTGTGCTGACAGTTAACACGTGTCAAAAAGTAATTCAGCATATCAAGACAGGGAAACTACCCTACGGTGTTTTGAAATACAACTTTCCTTAATATAGCTCATGTTTAGGGCCGCCTGTTTATCGCGGGAAGATTTACGCGGAGGCTAGACTTCAATAGTCTATGTGCACACTCACAGTCTTCATTTGACTATTGGCCGCTCGTCTTTGTGTGAAGACAATCTGTTACGTCAGTGAGCAAGTCAGAATTAAGTTCCTCCGATACTGACTGTCCGTGATACGGGGCCGGACAGATAATACGTGTAACAACTCAAACGACCCGTTCACGAAAGTGGTTCCGAACTAAAGTATTTTGGAACACAGATTGTCTTGAAATCTTTCCGCGAACCCCAGGTTCCCCTTACTCGTGTTTAGTGCATGGTTTAATTAGTCGCGGACTTGATATGCCGGGCCAGGCAGGTGAAAAGTAAGGTCCGTTATCGGAGAGTGAAACCCGGGCCACGAAAGCGCGGTTGTCTTGTGAGGTGGTGGGATGAGGGGAAGGGGGCATGGACGCGTGCCTCCACGGAGGGAGCGTGGTATAAAGGCGAGGTGCTGTGATTTACCGGCCATCGTCCACATCGACCGTCGCCTTGGCTCGGACGCACTACTGTCATGGCCGCTCACGTCGCTGCACTGCTGGCGCNCCGTAGACAGCTGCTCCGGGGAGGCCTGTCTCCAGCGTACCAATTCCTCTCAGGTGAGTCGTCCTCTACCTCTCCAGTCAGGGGCACCCGTCGCGTCGTTCACCTGCCTTCGCAATTGAAACATTGAGCATTAAATTATTCTTTGTGACGTGTACAGAAGAAACGAACGTGTGTTATCTTATTTATTGTTTTCTAATGGTACTTAGCAGGTCGTGTGCGTTGTTGGAATGTACTTAAGCGTCGGTTATATGTTATATATTAAGTAAAATATGTGAGGCGACGACCAATCATCGCAGAGCAGTCGATGTTGTTGGCGTGAAACTGTTATTTGCAGTAATGTAAGTATAACAAATACTAAAAACGTGGATGTATTGACATGTTTAATATTATATTTGTTCACAAAAACAAGTTTCTCTGATAGAAAATGTCGACTTCGAACTATCGTCTGTCGAAAATATGGTTACTTTCTACTCGGTTAGGATCAAAAGTAAACAGGACACATTTAATTGGCTGGAATTAAGAATTATCAGGTGAATTGTGAACTGCAAATCCAGAAGTGAGAATCCATGTGTGAGAATCGCGGTTAATGCATAATTCTTTAAGCATATATTTTTTTTACTGTAAACCTAGTTTCACCGTACATTGACTACGGGGTAGAAATATCACGCTTGCTGCGCACAACCAGTCTCCGTGAAGTTCTGCCAATACGATTATCATAAACTATGTGAATAGGATTTGAGGTTAGAACATTGTTTAGTAAACAAGTGGTTTGATATCTGATATGTCTGTATACTTCACATAACCAATTTGCAATGCAGTTTGATTAAATTATAATTGGTAAAAGTACTTATTTCATAAAAGTGCTAGTCTTTTCAAAATTAAGCTCTAATAACACGCGTTCATCATTGTTGACCAAGTGACTTTACACGGTTGTGTTGCTTTGGGGTAGGTCAGTGTTGGACATGCGCAGAAGACGAAGAATCCGACTACCTCATTGTTAGGCTATAGTCGATACTGTGTCCTCGTCTCCACTGCGTGTTCAACAAACGGAATGCAACGGGTTTCGTTCGTATCTGAAACTTTAATCCACTTGATTTTCTACGTAAGTTAGTCACGGAGAACGTATAAGTACTCCATCCACAAACACTATGAAATCCGATATATTCGTCTATTATTTTCTGAAATCGTATCCCAATTTATTACGTCCATTAAAAACGTAGAATAATTGGCTAGCAAGGTTTATTTTCATTTTAAACTATCGTAATCAAATCAACTTTTGTACTTCTTATGCATGTGCGTTGTAAATACGGCCACATTTGCTCTCAGGGACCAGTGTCACGTGTCACGCATTCCACAGAGGAGAAGGCAAATCAGACTCGAGGCCCCTTTCAGTTTTTTCGAGCGGCCAATGAGCGATCGAGTTCGCTTATATGAAAGGAACCGACACACAATTTTGCTTCTGTATACTTACTTATTCCGTGATGAGTAGAGACGTGGAAGATTGGTGTTATTTTGATTATAGACTAGACTTCACTTGTTTATACATACATGAGGGCGATTCGGGATTTCATTGCTTGCTGGAAAATGTACGGCGTCGTTTTTCTGCGTGGCCGCTTTACTGGAGATTGGTCGAGCCTTCCCAATTGGCTGCAAGTGTCCATGGCACGAGTTGTCTGCCAATGACAACAGTCAAAGTAACATACGACATCTTGAAGTTCAGTCTGCCGCCAAATAGAAACGCTAGTGATGATGGAGCGGCCAGTTTGCCGACAAGACTGGCTCAGACCTGACAAAACTTCAGCTGCTCCTGTCACTCGATCACACTTTGCAGGACACTTCCTGGAAGAATGCGAGACGTCAACGAGCAAGGAAACAAGCGTAGCATTTCGTGCTTGCAAGCGTTAACGCGTGAAGTAATTGCATAAGAAAAAAATTAAAAGCGTTTATTTAGTTTTAAACATGCCCTGACATGAACTCGCGAGTTCTTCAGCTATTTACGGAAAGGTCTCTGTCCTTGAAAACATTACATTTTCTGATGTGGTTTTATTATTTAGTTCGTTTTTATCACGTTTTTACGAGATCACTTAATTATGCCAAGAATAATTTTTGCATAAATGATAAGAGTGAACGCGATAATTTTGTAATATGTTTCATATCTAGGGACGTTTTATTCGGGTACCTTGAACTCAGCGTTCCNAGAGTGAACGCGATAATTTTGTAATATGTTTCATATCTAGGGACGTTTTATTCGGGTACCTTGAACTCAGCGTTCCATTGGCTAAGGGCCAGCTAGTAACGACAGTCCTGCAACGTGTTGTGTGTATACAGCGTGTGTATACTGCGGGTATACAGCGCGCTTGTGTATACTGCNAACGACAGTCCTGCAACGTGTTGTGTGTATACAGCGTGTGTATACTGCGGGTATACAGCGCGCTTGTGTATACTGCAGGTATACAGCGTGCCTGTGTAGGCTGTTCGCAGTTAGTAGATCACTTTTTATATCCTCCCTTAACATATATATTTTCCTCACTTTGTAAGCCTTCCACCATATGGTAAGTTCACGATGCCATGGTTTCGTTCATTTTGTTGGCGCGTTTCTCAAATGTGTACGGTCTGGAATTTTTAAGAACGTATAACATACACATATCACGTGTTACTGGCATGCCAATTATCGCTCTTATGCACATAAAAACTTATAGAACTTGTGTATAAAATATTACGTATCACGCTTGTGCGTATAACTTGCCATAAACATGCAGNATAGAACTTGTGTATAAAATATTACGTATCACGCTTGTGCGTATAACTTGCCATAAACATGCAGTGCACTTTGGCACGGGAAAATAAATAAAGAGCACTGGTGACGGCTTGTCAATTTAATGTTTATATATATAATTATCTCTTACGATTCTTCTCTGAGCTAGCGAGGTGACACACGGGTTGCCTAACTTACACCACCAGACACGACACACTACACTTCTATATGCTCCATGCACGGCTGCAGCTTAGCCCGCCTGTCCTCCTGACAACAAACACATTATCTCTACACTGAGCCTATCAGAATCAGACTACTTCGATATATAACGTCTGCGACTCGGGACCAGACACCGGATAAGCCTAGCACTTTAAATTGTCCAGTCATGAAAGTGTCTCTGAGCTGAACTATTTGCAGTACAAACTGTCATGAACTCTTTTCCTCTGCCCATTCACATCCGGTGTGCACAGTTGTGCACACAAAACCAACGAAGTTTTTTCTTAGCACATACTGTAAGGCTCAATACCCAATGATCTCCCCTGCGGGTAGCTGGTTCGTAGACTGTGTTAACTCGTCTAAGTTATGAGTGGTTCATATTAATATAGTCGCTCTCAAAGCCTACAGCTCAGTAGTCGCGACAGCTGTGCGAGTGGTACGTCGACTTAAGGACAGCGTCTGTCATAAAACTTCTTGATTGCAACACATGAAACTGTTAACTAATGTGGGTCTGAAAGTGTTAGAACCAGCCGTCCTGCCTACTGAGATACGAAGACTCATACTTGTGCCGTTCTCGATGTTTATTATCATCATGTTTGCAATTACAATTTTGCTACCCGGAGACACGGGGATTTTGCTAATTCACTTGGCAGCAAGTTGAATCCCGCAGTTGACATCTGTTCGTTTGGAGGGATACACCGACCTCCAGCAATTCATTACTGGCCCACAAGCCTCCAGGCCGTGCTGTGTAATGCCAGAGGCAACACTAATGTACATGTATATGAATTAGAGCATGACGCGAACTGAAGTTTCCATGTCTACAAATTACTGTGCTTGGTTAAGGTAAACTGTTATAGTTGAAAAGCAATGTCCAGATAAAGCATTCGGACATTAAGTTATACTCAAACGATTTTTGGTCATGTATACTTTTTTGTGAACTCTTCTACACACACATACTTGTTTATATCCCCCCCCCCTTTTTTAAGTCTGTTAATTGGACCCTTTGCAAAGGCCTCTTTGTGTTCTCTGTGTCTCATCCACGTGTATAAATTAACATCGTCATGGACGCCAGGACGTATGTACAGACAGGTAATGTGTCACTGTAAACATTTTTGGATGCCAAAATATTTTCTAATTACGGCAATTCTTACATTAATATAAATTAAACAAGAAAAGAATATAATTTAAAAATAGCACCGTTAATGATGTAGTAAGTTGATACAAACTTTCGTAATTTGTTACCCAACTTATAGATTACACGAGAAAGTTTTTAATTAAAAATGCACGCAGTTATGGGGGAATTTTTAATGAAATGCTGATTACAGAACTGCTAAATGAGTCACGTTTCGTCTTACCAGAAAAACCATTTAAAAAAAATCAAAATGAAATAATTGGAAAACTGCTTTTAACTGCCCACATTTTTTTAAAAGCAAGAAATCAGAATATTTGGAATTATTACAGTGCAGCAGTTTTATAAGACTCTGTTTTGAGAGCCTGAGATGCCGAAGCTAGACTGTGGTTCTTGGCTCGGCTGCGACAGATATCCCAATGGACTGCACATGCTTGTCACACATCTATACTTGTTTACGCCTTCAGTTAACACTTTCAGACTCATTCTGTATGTCACGTGGACAATCATTTACTAATACTTCCTGTCTTTTACAATTTCGTAAATATGTCTGGTCAATTTTAATATTTAGCTAGTTAGAAGCATAAGATGAAAACGTGTGCATGAAAAGGTATCGTCCAACGGGAAAAAGCAACTCCGCAGTAAAATATAAGAAGAAGCGTGACGAACAAACGATGCCCAATAGTATCGTCGGTGTTATACGCGTGTGTTAAGACGACCACGCCCTCGAACACAGCGGGCCTTTAACTAACATTTGTCGACATACCTAGCGTTGATACCACTCTGTGAACTCGCTGTGTCAGAAGCATAGGACTTCAGCNAAGCCTCCAGGCCGTGCTGTGTAATGCCAGAGGCAACACTAATGTACATGTATATGAATTAGAGCATGACGCGAACTGAAGTTTCCATGTCTACAAATTACTGTGCTTGGTTAAGGTAAACTGTTATAGTTGAAAAGCAATGTCCAGATAAAGCATTCGGACATTAAGTTATACTCAAACGATTTTTGGTCATGTATACTTTTTTGTGAACTCTTCTACACACACATACTTGTTTATATCCCCCCCCCCTTTTTTAAGTCTGTTAATTGGACCCTTTGCAAAGGCCTCTTTGTGTTCTCTGTGTCTCATCCACGTGTATAAATTAACATCGTCATGGACGCCAGGACGTATGTACAGACAGGTAATGTGTCACTGTAAACATTTTTGGATGCCAAAATATTTTCTAATTACGGCAATTCTTACATTAATATAAATTAAACAAGAAAAGAATATAATTTAAAAATAGCACCGTTAATGATGTAGTAAGTTGATACAAACTTTCGTAATTTGTTACCCAACTTATAGATTACACGAGAAAGTTTTTAATTAAAAATGCACGCAGTTATGGGGGAATTTTTAATGAAATGCTGATTACAGAACTGCTAAATGAGTCACGTTTCGTCTTACCAGAAAAACCATTTAAAAAAAATCAAAATGAAATAATTGGAAAACTGCTTTTAACTGCCCACATTTTTTTAAAAGCAAGAAATCAGAATATTTGGAATTATTACAGTGCAGCAGTTTTATAAGACTCTGTTTTGAGAGCCTGAGATGCCGAAGCTAGACTGTGGTTCTTGGCTCGGCTGCGACAGATATCCCAATGGACTGCACATGCTTGTCACACATCTATACTTGTTTACGCCTTCAGTTAACACTTTCAGACTCATTCTGTATGTCACGTGGACAATCATTTACTAATACTTCCTGTCTTTTACAATTTCGTAAATATGTCTGGTCAATTTTAATATTTAGCTAGTTAGAAGCATAAGATGAAAACGTGTGCATGAAAAGGTATCGTCCAACGGGAAAAAGCAACTCCGCAGTAAAATATAAGAAGAAGCGTGACGAACAAACGATGCCCAATAGTATCGTCGGTGTTATACGCGTGTGTTAAGACGACCACGCCCTCGAACACAGCGGGCCTTTAACTAACATTTGTCGACATACCTAGCGTTGATACCACTCTGTGAACTCGCTGTGTCAGAAGCATAGGACTTCAGCTAGGATGCAAATACAACCACGGATCACTTCAGTAAATCTACGATCGCACTTATACGGGATCACTAATTACCTATCAGTTATCATGAAAACTTAGGTGAAGGGGGGTGGGGACATGTATTTGAGAAGTTAGCTGCAATGTTTCAGTAAAATTTGCTGTGAAATGAATGATGATTTTCAAAATCAGAATTAGGCTTGGTATCGAAGAAAGAGACTTGTGTCGGTCCGAATTACTGTGGCTTCTTTTTTCTCGACACACAGTGGTGACAACACTTTGATCATATTTGTGATATCAGATAGGACGGGTTGTAATAGTCAAATAAAGAACACGATTACCGCAGCTACCATCGAGGTTGCCTTTCATTCTGCCGCAGTGATTCCTATTTAAGTTAACTAGGAGTCATAAAATAAATTTGTATAATTTGCACCAGGGACAAGAGTACAATCACGAGCATCTTGTTGAGTGCGGTACAGACGTGCAGACAATTAATACACAATATATATGAGTAGCCTATTCACGACTGCATGACCATCCTATTTACAACCGTCTTTATAGTTCACACAACACCGGAAATGCTGTATAATGTTCATTACTGGTCGGCTGCTAACTAATGTAATGCCGTAGTGAATGTGTCACAATCATATGTTTTTTCTTATGTAGAATATTACCAATTCTTCCTCTACATTTCAGTAATTTACAATTTGAGTGTTGCTGATTTAATATTACATTGCAGAGAAGCTTATGAAAACTGCTGTCGAAGTAATATTTATTCATTCGTGTTTTCAAAGAATGCAGATGTCATAATGCTATGGCTAACTCCAAAGAACTCAGTCAACATCGGCAACATTCAAAGTGTTAGTGTCAAGTGGTGTTGTAACGTGGTGTTGGTGTCCTCAGGAGGTGGAGGACNAACATCGGCAACATTCAAAGTGTTAGTGTCAAGTGGTGTTGTAACGTGGTGTTGGTGTCCTCAGGAGGTGGAGGACGGTGGCCTGGTGGAGAGCATAGCTCGGCTCATGTCAGCGCAGGATGTGACCGTGGCTCTGCCTGGCGGCGCAGTGACCACACTCAGTCCCCGCGCCCTTGACGACGGCGAGGTAGACCTCCAACTGAAACTCGACTCCTCCGAGGGTATGTACAGCAAGCCCCTCCCACTGGCCCCTCCCCCGTCGAGACTCCGCCTCCTCGCCCTTCCCCTACCACCTCTGTCTCTCCCCACTGCCTGTCATGCCACGCCCATATGCACACACTGGATGAGGCAAACATGGGGCGAAATAAAAAATAACGTGGTAGACTGTAAGGTAAATTTTCATGAATATGTAATTTTAATTACATCCGCAGACTATAGAGACTAGTGAAGCACCATGTCGATGTGGCNGTAAATTTTCATGAATATGTAATTTTAATTACATCCGCAGACTATAGAGACTAGTGAAGCACCATGTCGATGTGGCGAGAACATCATACCAGTAATAGTTTGAGCTAAATACTTAAATTATTCGTTTATGACCACCTGGGTCATAGCTTATAAGCCACTGCAATCATGATGTGCTATCATTATTAGCGTTTCTGCGCCTAATTATACAGTATTTAAGTCAAATTTTTAACTTTTACAATAGTTGAGATCAGAGATTTGGGCGGCTCTTTACATCGAGGTCTTGAGAGCCGATGAGGGTGGAATGAGGTAGAATGGAGAAGCACCGGAATGCAAGGGCGGGGGAAACAGGAGATACCCCAAAAAAAACCCGCTGACCAGCGGCAACATCCGGCACGATTCCCACTTGCGAAAATCTGGGAGTGACTCGGTTAGGGATTGAACCCGATTCGCCTTGGTGGGAGATGATGCGAGAAGTCCAACCGCTCAGCCACTGTGGCCCCAACTTTTAGAAGAAAAATTTATTAATATAAGAAAACAAATGTTAAAAGCTCCTGAAAATATCATGATTTACAATTATATTTTATTCCACTTCCTCCAATGTTCAGTGCAGTACAGTTAACTTGGGCACTGTGGACTGTCCTACACATTAAAAAATGTAATTTGTTAAATGTTCTCAAGTGTAAAATGTATTCTCAGATTGAAACGGTTCACAGCTCACTGCTAATATAGACGATAATCCATCCCGCACATGCCCAGTTAACATATCTCCACACTGCTGCAGAATTCACATATATCAACATAATCAACAAGCTTCTTTCTCTCTTGATTTTGTACTAATTTGTAGGGCGCAAGGTGCAGAGAATGTGGCAACCCTAGCACTCTATTGCAGTTCTACCTGAACACTCTGGGAACTATGCTGCATAGGCTGCAATACTGTGTGAATTTCCTTCAATAATATATTTACATTCATTAATTAGTGTACACGAATATTACCGAATAGCATATGACATAACAATGATACCGCCTATTTGAATGGAAAAAAAGTACATTTCTGAACCATTAGACAATCATCACCACAAAATATTTTACAGCACAGAAAATAAGTCATGTGTTGTCTAAAGAAACGGCGACCTCAAATATTTTATTTTTATAATCCCATGTGACACTTATAGGCCTACCTAGAGTTCTGAAAAATTGGTGGAAGTGCATACTTCACTGCTGTTAATTTTGCTACATGGAACATAGGCCATAATTTTATTGGCACCTTTTATTAAATAAAGTCGTACGCCTTATTTAACCACATTTCAGGGGATTAGTTATTCTACCATTGAGGTTTTATTACTAGCTCGAGTCCTTCCAGGCATGCCGAGAACATTGTCTACAAGTAACATTAGTTTCGGAGGTTAGTCTTCTGAAAGGTAAAAGAGCGACTTTTACATGATTTTATTTCGACCAAATTGTATGCTCTGTATTTCTGTGGGTGTATCGATTGTTGTGTAAGTGTGTAATGAAGTTGTTGTCAGCAGCACGCCGCCGCAAGAAGAAGGGTAAGCTGCGCAAGCTGATCGTCCCTCTGGCGGTGTTGCTGGCCTTGAAGGCACTCACCCTCATCCCGCTGTTCCTCGGCCTGCTCGGCATCAAGGCCTTCAACGCCCTGCAGCTCAGCTTCGGCTCCTTCGTAGTGTCCTTCGGCCTGGCCATCTTCCAGCTCGCCAAGAAGCTCATGGG
>NQII01002346.1:27904-44163 GCA_002778355.1 Clitarchus hookeri
AAAGTGCACGTTTCGGGATGTCGTACAGTGCTCATTTAAAAACTGTTCAATATTTTGGGTGCGGTTTTCTTTACCAATACCATTACAAATATTTGTATGTCTAATACTAATTTCCAATTCTTATTTTCGCCTCTAATGTGTAGTTTTCATAGTAAAAAAAGGCTAATTCGAGTGATTGTTGAAATAATTTTTAGGTGTGAAATTTCCGGTACAAGCTACTTGATATAGTACAGGTATATGCCGCGTATATTGTTTTTATTACTACACCATACAATGTGTGTCACCACTGAATGTCCTAATAGGCGAGTCGACGAGAGAAAGACACCACACGCCTTGCGTATAGAGGCGACTAGATATTCTATGCGTGCACCTAGATCGCCCGTAGTGCTCCGACATTTCTAGATCTGAGAGACGCTAAATACCAGACGGCGACCTTGAAGACTGTGGGCCAGTTTGGCGTGTTACACGCCGAGGCTGTGTTGAGGAAGGTGATTACAACTGCGGATTGGTAGGTTTCTTCACATTCTGTTTTTCAATGAATCCGTGATTTATGAAACATACAAATTTCACATAAAAATAATTTGTACAAGGTGCATGAAATTTTCGTCGGATGAAATGTTGTAAAATTAACACGTATTTATGTAAACAATGAGTTAAGCTTAGTGCAAGCGAAGTGATGACAATTCAGTAGGCACAGTGGTAAACCACTGTACTCCCATTCCTGAGGACACGGGTTCGATTCCCAGCCTGCTCATCCTTCTGGTTCCCCGAAACCACTCCAAGTGAATGCTGGAATGGTTACTCACTGCAGGACATAGCCGATTCCTTATCTGCTCCAGCTTCTCTAGGACGTGTTGGGACTGATAGACTGCAGAATGGAATGTCACCCTATCCTGCTCCTCTTGGGCTCTGCACGCGGGGCAGGAGTCCGGATGCCTGACCTGCCCCAATTTTGGAACACGTTTGAGCAACAGGAGGGCCGAAGTGTTGTTAAAGGTTCATACCCTCATGATTAATTATCTCGACGAAAGAAGGAACTCCGTGGCGCGAAATGAGATTAATTACTGTGGAATCTAGATAAGATCCGGGCCGTCATTAGTTTTGTTTTGATGGATCAAACTAAAGTAAATTAGAAAGCAGTGCTCTGGCACACCCTAATTAGGGGTTGGCCTCCAGAAGGGGTGGCTTGGTGNGGGCGTTGTTATGTTGGCAGAAGAACGGGTCAGTGTTGGGAGTCGGAGTTTGGCAGGTGCGCAGATGGCATGCGCAGTGCCCCGCACGCCTTGTACAGCCGCGCCGCGGCCGTTACAACGCGCGTGTCACTTCCGCACGCTACAGTCGCGAGCCGTCACGGCTACTTGCTTCCTGCTAGGGCGAGCCCACAACTGTCACTACTGACATTCCTTGTGTTGGGAACGCGGCAGATGTTCCTGTTAGGCGGCTGGCTCCTTCCTCTTCCCCCCAGCTTCCCGCTGCTGCTCTATCTACGCCTTACTTCACCCCCAAGGCGGTGATTGTTAACTGCCTTTCATATATATAGCAACTTAGATGCTTGCGGGAGTTAAATCTGCAGGGTACTTGTGGACGGAACTGCAATTATGCTTCAAATAGCGTCTATTAAGAGGGAGAGGTTACACTAACGCTTACGTTTATAATCTGTTTTCAGTTAAAGTGCAGTGGATAGGTCTGTAGGGCTCTTAACATGAGGGTCTTGAGAGCCGTTGAGGGTGAAGTGAGGTGAGTATGGAGCAGCGCCTGAATGAAAGGGCGCACACAAGGAAAAAAACGCACATTTAGGTGGACAAAAAACAACAACGAAAGTGTTGTCGGTTAACCAGAATGGCACTGAAAAAGTACATTGATAATGCGTGCATCAAAAGCACGTGACGAAACGAACCCGAACAGCATCGAAGTTAGCCAACGCGAGGCGAACCGAAGCGCGATGTGTCAGTCGCGCGAAAGTAGGTAACAAGTACGAACGTGAGTGCGGTGTGTTATAACCTGGCGAGTGGCAACGTGTGCACGTGGAGCCTCTAGCCACAGGTAAATACGTTCATTTGAAGGCAGCTGTAAGAACCTCACTACTAAAACCACGCACGGTTGTGTAAGAGTATGCGTAGACCTGCGTGTAACAATGCATACAGGTCCACAATAAAAGTACCGCGTGGTACCGCTCTCTTTCCTCGTAAATACACAAGCGTTATGACTCACGAAAAAACTAGATATCACTATGAATCACATTCTGAAATAAACCCTATTGTTGACAGGTGACCATTGGACGGTGTCCCAGTGACATCGAAAAAGGAAATATAAGCAGTGTTAAAACTCGGTAAGTTATACGGCATGAGTAATTCAAAGTAAATTGAAAGACTACGTGAGTACCCCATGGGCAAATGTAACGTACGCGAGCTGGCGGAAGAAAAAAGACGTAACCTAAATGTGACATTGATAAGCTTTGTGTCAAAAGTGATTAGGAACTGGAAAGACAGTCGACAAATATACAATAAGTTTGTTAAAAATAACGCGCAATCACTTGACTCTACATTATCACTTCTCTGATGCCGATTACGCCATGTTCAGCTGAAAATGCGACAAAGAAACGAGGTAGGCTAAAACAAATGTTTGCAGAAGGTTGTGAACGAACAAAGGCTCACCACGTCAGCCTTCTCGTGTTTGGAACAGAACATGAAAAATTGGTCTTTGCTACACAGAAGAGCCTAGTCAAGAGCGGCAAACGGATGGCTGCTGACGCCATCAGGATTGCAACACAATCATCTCCACGGTGTTTGAAAAGAGTGAATAACGTACACAAGTCACTCCCAACAATCACACCTCACACTCCAAAAGAAGCCCTTGTCCTTATCGTTGATTGAGATCTTGGGAAGGAAGATTATTTAAATATTCAGAGTGGTACCAATAACAGAGGTGCAGACATATATTCAACATACAATGTTATTTCACAGGTAAAGGCAAAATGTTATCCTTAAAATATAGTTTTCAATGAAAATGAAGCCTATTGCCCATTACAAGAATTGCTTGATTACGCGGTCAACCGTTTAAATCAGTGGTTCCCAACCTTTTTGAGTCCATTACCCCTGAAAACAGTAGAAAGTTGTCTTTACCCCCTTTAAGAAACCAAACAAATTAAAATGTATCCACAATTATTAACAAAAATGCCCACTGTGTGGCACCGCACAAAAAGCCTTAGCTAAACATCTTGCTCGTTGCCCCTCAGGAAAGACGGTTTTACCCCTAAAGGGGTAATTACCACCAGGTTAGGAACCACTAGTTTAAATGAAGTGTAGGCCGACATTCTGGAGGAGCGTCTACCCAAAAATATAGACACAATCGACATGTATTATAAATGGGGCTTGGATGGAAGTGGTGGGCATAGTATATACGAGCAACACCTCTGCAACAACGACAAATACGGATATTCCAAGATTATGCTGTGTGCAGTGGTTCCTTTGAAANAAATACGGATATTCCAAGATTATGCTGTGTGCAGTGGTTCCTTTGAAAATGTCAAGTATGGAAAGAGGTGCGAAAGTAATTGTATGCCGCAATCCCAGTACGTCCAGCACGAAATACTGTCGGCCCATAAGCTTCAGACTGAAAAAGGAGACTGCAGAGAATATGAAGCAGGAATTTGCAAGTGTTGAGGCACCGATACGTGAACTTCGCCCAACCAACATTTCTCGGACATCTGATATGAAGCAACTGCACTTTACACATTTACTTTTATATATGTACTATGCTTGATGGCAAAACCGTGAACGATTTGACGGAAACAAAATTATCGCAAGCGTGTAACATCTAGAAAGTCACACCAAAATNGATACGTGAACTTCGCCCAACCAACATTTCTCGGACATCTGATATGAAGCAACTGCACTTTACACATTTACTTTTATATATGTACTATGCTTGATGGCAAAACCGTGAACGATTTGACGGAAACAAAATTATCGCAAGCGTGTAACATCTAGAAAGTCACACCAAAATATACCAATACCCTGGATAATGTAGTTAAAATACATCGATGCCTATCAACACGGGCTTTCGGTTCTTTATGCGTACCTGTGATATTTCGAGTTTCTTCTGCAGATTTCATATAAGCTAGACATAAAGCAGTGGCAGGCAAGGGGAAAGACGCGAAGGTCTCTACAAAAGCACGGAAAGATATTATAACCAACAGATTCTACGAAGAGCTGGGTCCTACAGTTGATCAGCCCAAGCAAGGGGGAGGTAACAGTAATGATGGAAATACCGCAACCCAGATAAAGTCGTTGACATAACTGGATTTGACTGTAGGANATGATGGAAATACCGCAACCCAGATAAAGTCGTTGACATAACTGGATTTGACTGTAGGATAATACAAAGGTTTTCGCATATACTGTGCACACAGTCTAGTGGTCACTATGTGAAAGTACAACAGTTTCAAGGTCACTGTTCGGATACAGCAGCACTGCTAGTAGACATTTATGGCTGGTACAAAATCAGTTCCACAGTACACAAACAGTTGATACACGGCAGTAAAATGATCAAGTCCTTACCTTTGCCTCCAGGGCAATTGTCAGATGATGTTTTGGAAGCAAGTCATAAGCTATATAACAACGCACGCTTATTTAACATGCTTGGAAAACGTCTTGTATAAACACAAATAGGGATATTCTACATTGGATGCTCGTGTCTTCAGATCCTGTGGTGTCGGGAAAACGAAAAGAAAGCCACAGACAACCGATGCCATTCCCTAAAGACGTTCTTTCAACGTAAGTCCTTCCAAATTGTTTGCATGGACAAACAACAACGGATCAGACAGACAATGTTGTATTTGACCATGCAAACGAAGAGGTTGATTATGGTGACGACCCTGCATTGTAAATACGTACTTATGCCGTGTGTACTTTCCTTTTTAGAACGGTTTACCTGTGTCACATATATATGTAACACTTACATATCTATTGTTTTCTTTGACACTAACATACATACATGCTGCGCGTACTTCGAACTCCCATATTTAAACTATCTCTATAAAACCGACCAGCCAACTAGCGGCATCGTTCGGTAAGATTCCCACAAGCGAAAATACGGGAGCGACCCTGCCGGGAATCGAACCCGGTTCACCTAGGTGGGAGGTGACTAGTCTTACCAGTACACCACCGTGGCCCCATGGAGTTAACATGAACAGAAAATACATTTATAGTAAAATTTTCAATCAGGATTTAATGTAAACATGGTGCAAAGTCAGAATGAACCTGAACTGAAAATTTGATACTGCACAGCTTTTTTCATTTTCTCATTTTGATTTAATAAAAGCAGCCTTCATCACTTTCCACTTAACCATGATTTGTTCAGATGACATTTTGAAACATGCACCGTACATTTCTGCCCCATCCAGATCAAATATGTTCTCTTTATTTTTCTTTCCCCACCATATAAACTTAAAACATGTTTTTCTTGCATTGTATCCAACATAAACTCGACTTCCTCGGAGGTCAAACGTTTTGCTTTTCCTACTTTTCCTTTTCGCCCCATTTTACTTCCAGAAAAAAAATCCCATTTGACTTGTCCCCGAACGTTTTTAACCTCTTACACAAACAAATTGACAATGACGATTCAATATAGCAACTACTCCTTGGTTTTAATTCCAGTCCCAAGGGTGTTTAGAGTAAAATTTCAATCCGAATTCTCTGCTTCAGTCGACTTCTGTGTCTGGGCTACATTACTTCGCTCCACTATTACTTCAGTCCAGTCGGAATGTGCTTACATAGTCTATTCGCGGTTTCTTTACACTTCTTTAACATAACTTTTGGAAACCAACCCAACATAAGACGTGTTTGGTGATTTACTATATATTCCATGCATCACAAGCATTTTATACGTCTGTTAACGTAAAAGTAACCTCATTTTTTGTTAAATAAAACCATTTTCTTATATTTTATTTATAAATTATAATATTTCGATTATAATTAATATGAATAAAAGCAGCGAGAACACAGGTTTGTTGGTAATAACTAGAAATAAATAGTTCTTATGCAAAATATTACGCCGAGTTCGCACGAATGCTGTGCATAATTTTCAAGACTCTGTTAAGCTTTGTTTACACAAGGTGGAGGAATATCCTTTAAGTAGATCTTTAGCAGAGTTTCAGAAAAGTTGTAAGTCACCGTGAATGGACTGACCTTTCAATCTGAAAGCTTCGGCCCACTCGAGGATCAGTCCGGATTGAAATTGTACTCTAAACGCACTACTTGTTTGTAAAACATTTTGGAAAGTGTACATGGCAGAGCAGTAGCAGGCAGAGTGGCAGTGAGGTAGGTCGCAGTACTGACCTGCAGCAGCTGGGGCAGAGTGTCGTGGTTATACTGCTCCAGCATGCCGTTAGTAGCGTGCAGTTGCTGTACGTAGGCGTTGTGGGAGTCGAAGTACCCGGCCAGGGACGCCGTGCTGGGAGAAGACATGTACGCCAGGTAAGCGTTCTTGTAGTCCTGCCGGCACTGCAACACACAACAACTACTGTCTCCACAACACTTCCTGCTTTATAGCCTCGCACTCATATATAGGTACTGGGGTTCACATATCTCAGCTGAAGTACCCGGCCAGGGACGCCGTGCTGGGAGAAGACATGTAAACCAGGTAAGCATTCTTGTAGTCCTGCCGGCACTGCAACACACAACAACTACTGTCTCCACACCACTTCCTGCTTTATAGCCTCGCACTCATATATAGGTACTGGGGTTCACATATCTCAGCCGAAGTACCCGGCCAGGGACGCCGTGCTGGGAGAAGACATGTAAACCAGGTAAGCATTCTTGTAGTCCTGCCGGCACTGCAACACACAACAACTACTGTCTCCACACCACTTCCTGCTTTATAGCCTCGCACTCATATATAGGTACTGGGGTTCACATATCTCAGCCGAAGTACCCGGCCAGGGACGCCGTGCTGGGAGAAGACATGTAAACCAGGTAAGCATTCTTGTAGTCCTGCCGGCACTGCAACACACAACAACTACTGTCTCCACACCACTTCCTGCTTTATAGCCTCGCACTCATATATAGGTACTGGGGTTCACATATCTCAGCCGAAGTACCCGGCCAGGGACGCCGTGCTGGGAGAAGACATGTAAACCAGGTAAGCATTCTTGTAGTCCTGCCGGCACTGCAACACACAACAACTACTGTCTCCACACCACTTCCTGCTTTATAGCCTCGCACTCATATATAGGTACTGGGGTTCACATATCTCAGCCGAAGTACCCGGCCAGGGACGCCGTGCTGGGAGAAGACATGTACGCCAGGTAAGCATTCTTGTAGTCCTGCCGGCACTGCAACACACAACAACTACTGTCTCCACAACACTTCCTGCTTTATAGCCTCGCACTCATATATAGGTACTGGGGTTCACATATCTCAGCCGAAGTACCCGGCCAGGGACGCCGTGCTGGGAGAAGACATGTACGCCAGGTAAGCATTCTTGTAGTCCTGCCGGCACTGCAACACACAACAACTACTGTCTCCACAACACTTCCTGCTTTATAGCCTCGCACTCATATATAGGTACTGGGGTTCACATATCTCAGCCGATGAGAGTGAAACGTGGTGGAAATGGAGCAGCGCTAAAATGCAACAGCGGGGGAAAATGGGGGATACCGAGAAAAAAATGTTGTTTACCACAAAAAATTCACATTGTGAATATCAGCAAAATTTTTTGTGGCCGCCACAAAATGTTTTTGCAGTGTGGAACATGGGTATGTTGTAGCTGTAATACTTGAAGTAGGACACACACATTCTTAAGTGCAGAGCACATCGAACGCCTTTGTTAATTGTTTAATTGTAAACATTACTTTTGAATTTGCCCACTTTTTACCAAGATGACAAGAACCATCCTGTACTATTCCAACCTAAACCTGCGTCTATAATCTAAAGCAATGATAGCCAAGACTCGAACCATGATTTTCGTCCTTCCAAGGCTGCTAATTAGACTGGCCGTAGAGGTCGCCTCTTGGCGCAATAACCATATGGTGGAGCGATCCCCACTACCTTGGANCCTCTTGGCGCAATAACCATATGGTGGAGCGATCCCCACTACCTTGGATTTATATGTATTTCACCGTACCTTTTTTAAAAAGATTAAATTTCAAGGGCACTTCCTACTGGTTGGCAGCTGCGAAATTTTAATAGGAAATACCGTGTTAAGGAAATTTCGCCTCAGTGCGTTAATTTTAAAGATAGGCATTTCAAACTTTACGTGTTCTTCACGAATTTTTTACGAAAGGATCCCTACGAGGGTATATTTTCAATATAGATATGCAGTGTGACCTTTATCGTAAAACATAAATTTAAAATATTGCTTGCAAACAGGCTATAGCCATGTTAAGAAAATCTCCGCTGTAGCGATCTGCTCCTAAAAAAATCATGAATAATACATTTTGTTTGAAACGCCTATCTTTAAAATGAACGCACTGAGGCGAAATTTTCTTAACATCGGATTTTATATTTAAATTTTGCAGTTGTCAGCCGGTAGGCAATGCCCTTAAAAAAAACTGGCGCCTGCTAGGACAAATGGTATATTTGAACACTTTTTTGACGAGAAAATACCGACTGAAGTTAGTTCATTCAGGTTTCATAAATTCTGTAAATTAGTTTTGTATACCACACCAAAGTTTCATTGTTAATATTTCATCTTAACAATTTGTCACAAAAAGGAATAGATGAGCAGACGGCGGGGATCGCTCCATCTTAATTTAACACTGTTTAAAGTTAATGTTTGTAGCTCTGCGTTTATCACATACCATTATCAAACCGTCACCATGGCTCATGTTCTGGAGAAGCAAGATTGGATGGTTGAGTACTTTTCTTGTTAAGTAATAAGAGAGGCAACTGAGATTTACGGAATGGAGTGAAATGAAGTGATGCCATGGTCTGGAGAATGAAGGTGGGAAGTGGTATCTAGTTACAGTGAAGTGAGCTGATAGGCTGAGCAAAGTGAGAATGAGAGGAGAAGCCTCGTCCCAGACATGTGAGAAAGGGAAGCAGAGCTGAGTTCCATCTAAGTGAAATAAAAATACAGAGCTCAGTCATAATAAGACTAAGCTTAGTTCCTCCCAAGAGAGTGTGGAAGACATAGTATAGTTCTCATGAGAACAAGCTTGGTTCTACTAAAATGACATACAGACAGAATTTAATTATTCAGAAATGCAATGGAGGAGAAGTTCTCTGGTCATGTGTAGTTAAGATCCACATAATTGAGATATGGAGGCAGAGTTTATTTCCTTCGGAATGAGATATGGAGCTGGAATATAATTACATACAATTGAAACAGCGAAGCGGTGTCTGGTTCTATGGAAGTGAGATAGGAAGACAGGGCATTATTTTTTCGTGATGTAGAGAACAGTAACACTGAAGTGAAACGGGGAATGGAAAGTCAGAGCCTAGTTCCTTTGAAATTATGCTTTTGTAACTTAGTTATGGTAAAGTGGAATAAGGTTAGAGTTAATTGAGATGAGGAGGTGGATCACAGCAAGCTGAGGATGAGCCTAGGTCGATGGAGGCGAGATGGGGAACGGATCAAAGCTAGTTGAGGAGTTTAGGTCGATGGAAGCGAGATGGGGAGCTGAACAAATTTACTTGAGGAAGAGTTTAGATCAATGTAGACGAAATGGGGAGCAGATCAAAGCTAGTTAATGAGGAATTTACGTAGATTGGAGGCGAGATGGGGAGCGGAGCAAAGTTAGTTGAGGAGTAGTTTACGTCGATGGAGGCGAGATGGGGAAATGATCAAATCTACTTGAGGAGGAGTTTAGGTCAATGTAGGCGAAATGGGGAGCAGATCAAAGCTAGTTAATGAGGAATTTACGTAGATGGTGGCAAGATGGGGAGTGGAGCAAAGCTAGTTGAGGAGTAGTTTACGTCGATGGAGGCGAGATGGGGAAATGATCAAATCTACTTGAGGAGGAGTTTAGGTCAATGTAGGCGAAATGGGGAGCAGATCAAAGCTAGTTAATGAGGAATTTACGTAGATGGTGGCGAGATGGGGAGCGGAGCAAAGTTAGTTGAGGAGGAGTTTAGGTCGATGGAGGCGAGATGGGGAGCTGATCAAATCTAGTTGAGGAGGAGTCTAGTTTGACAGAGACAGATCGTCACTCCGGTACTGGAAGGCGTGATGAAGGGAGTGGCTGACACAGGTTCTACTCAAGTGAGATAAGGAAGTGGAGTAGATCTAGTTGAGGAGGAGCTTAGTTTGGCGGAGTTGGGGCATTACCTTGCAGGTAGAAGGCATGACACGGACAGAGGGATTAGCTCACCTTGGCCAGCTTGTTCTCGGTCTTGACGAGGATGGTCTCGTAGCTCTCGCGGTGCGTGAACACCTTGCGGGACTGAATCTTGCGGTGGAAGGAGCGCTCGAGCAGCGGCCGTGCCACCTGACGTCCCAGGATGGACGCGATGTCACTGTGCGCCTGCGAGTCGATCTCGACCTCCTGCAGCAGCGTCTCCCACGTGTGGAACAGCGAGCTGGGGCACGCCGGCCTGCCATTCACACGTCAGCCTGTCTCACACACTCTTTGTAGCACACGCACAAGCATGTACACACGCACAGTAGGTACACAGAGTTCTTTACGACTGAAACCTATGCTACTATCATTTACATATGGCATCAGGTTTATATAATATTACGATGTTCATAAAAACACCACTAATGAAGAAGTTTAAAAAATAAATGTTTTTTTAAATCACGCCAAATATTTTATTTTTAAAATAATATTTTTGAGAAATAATATTTGTATGAGTTTGCATATATATGTATGTATGCATTTACATATATATCCCATTTAGGCCCAGTGTACATAATTATGTAAACTACTAACATGAAGCTTATACTTATATTTGACCGATACTGTACACCATGAGACCCAACGTCCAATGATCTTGCCTTTGGGCAATTGACAATGTAAAACAGTAGCACAGTTTACGAAAGAAAGGTTAATGTAACCACACAACACATACTCCACAGTTGACTAATATGTCAGCTTAAGTCCAGCAGGCATCAAATAGTACTTATTTGAAACCTTTGAAATTACAAATGCTACTCTATCTGGTGACATGATTTCTAGAGAGAAAAAATAATAGAGCAAAATGTTTCATATTGAGTTTTACTTTGTAATGTATTTAAAAGAAGCTGAGGAAAGCTGATCTGACACGTAACGTGAGGCTGGGGTGACTCAGGTCACAGTTGCAGCCCTAAATATCGCACACATGGTGGACGTGATGTGCACAACGTGAGTCAGTTGAGGTCTTCAGGCGACGAGAGTTGATGGCTACGCTTGCACTCCGATGAAATAAAGTTCCGCCCAAGATGCATTGTGATGGCTCTAAACTTGGCCTCTAGGCAATACTTCAAGTACTGTAACCCATTCATTAGACTCTAAAACCGGTCCAACTAGAGTCCCCCAAAAACGTGCCACAAATAACAGAAGTCAGCACTACTCGGCCGAGACAAGTGTGCCTTCTGAAAATATGCTAATTACACAAGGTCACGCCAACATGTTCATTCCGTCTTTCTCCGAAGCGTTCCCTTTGGGAAGGGATGAAAGCGCTCGGGTACAGGTGGATAGTACAGCCGCTACCATAAATTCGTGGCACAATATTAAACTTTCCAAGCAGTTTGAGGCTGATTCCTTGGTTTGTGGTTGCCATTTATGTGGAGGCAGATGCACATGCACTCGCGTAGACAGCTCATGGCCATGGATTTCCCCTACTAAGAGTTCATGTTTCCCTCTTAACAGATAGCCTATGACTCGACCCCACCCCTCCCCGGCTGTACAGATCAACTGGACAAGTAGCACATGACATCCAGACAACAGGGCACATTAAAAAACTTCCCTTCGGAAACTTTAAGAGCAAACAAAAATTGTTCCTTCAATTCTGAATATTTAAGAAAGCCATGGAAAAGAAGAAAAGCAGAAAGTCAGCAACAAGGTATTAAAGCTTAAAAGTTTAATGTAGAAACCAGAGAGTCACTTATTCTGAAAATCCAGCATTCTGTAATGAACTTGAAATAGAGCTAAGCTAACCAGATGTACAGAGCAGCGTAGAAGTTAACATATGTGGAAGAAAAAATAGCGTGTATTTTCGTTGTATCATGTAATAATGAGAAAAATTGATCACAGAGTAAAACCAGCATCTCATTATCAGAGTCGCCAAGTGCTCTGTCATGAAGTACATGTAGGTTCTACGGAAAAAAACCATTCTTAAGTGATAAGTAACCGAAAATTTAAATTTACTTTCAGTTAATTCATATGTTTGACACTTGTTAAGTTTTACTGCAGCACCTTAATATCAGATCAATATGTGTGTCTGATAACATGTAATACTTGGTACCTATAACTTGAACTCTCTCTTAGTTGTTGCCCGGGTAGAGTTAATGTACATTATTATACAAAAAAACTTTATGAGGAGAATTAAAGTGAAAATAAGGGTAACAACCCCACAACTTTAAACGCCAATAAACAATTTGATTATTTTCTGTGCTTTCAACATGTAGACTATGGTACCTACGCACGCCTCCAGTTTAGCATAAAACTATCTCCAGAAAATAGAGCATGTAGATTCAACGTTATTTATGATAAGTATATTTGAAGGCCACTTCGAAACCCTCTGCATACATACAGAATATTTTACTGAGAGACCAAAATCCCATTTTCGCTTTTTATGGGTCTTGTGACTGTGTGTAAGAACACGACAATCATACGAAGAGGTTTCCGCATTTGACTTCGTGAGGTTAGTGTCCTATCGTGACTGTGAATTAGAACACTGCAAAGATGGTTAGCGTTGGAAGAACTGCAACCACAGTGGTGCGGGTATGGGATCAGTGGGGCGAGGAGGGACGGGCTGAGCGACATGCAGGAAGTCAATGGTCCCGTCGTAGCATCAAGTGCGAGGACAGACATCTGGCGTGCATGTTGATTATGGAGCGTACAACCCCATCAAACACCCTCGCTCAGGAGTTCAGGCACGTGGCACATCAATCTGTGTCCGCATGCAAGGTTCGTCGCCGTCTGCAGCATCAGGGCATCATGTCTATGCGACTATTATTGTGACTGCCACTGACTGCTCATTACAGGTACCTATGGCTACAATGGTGCGTGGAACATATGGCCTGGTCGGACTAATGACAAGCCATCGTCATCTCCGACGAATCCAACTTCTGCTTGCAGCACCCTGATGATCACATCTGTGTCTAATGGCATCGTTTCTCACGCCTGACCAAGTTCTGCATTATGCACCGTCATTATACAGAGTAGTTAATAATACAGAGGTGAAATGATGGTGTCAACTGCGAATTCTCGCCACACACGANCCGTCGTAGCATCAAGTGCGAGGACAGACATCTGGCGTGCATGGTGATTATGGAGCGTACAGCCACATAAAACACCCTCGCTCAGGAGTTCAGACACGTGGCACATCAATCTGTGTCCACATGCAAGGTTCGTCGCCGTCTGCAGCATCAGGGCATCATGGCTATGTGACCATTACTGTGGCTGCCACTGACTGCTCACCACAGGTACCTTCGGCTACAATGGTGCGTGGAACATATGGCCTGGTGGGACTAATGACAAGCCATCGTCATCATGTCTATGCGACCATTACTGTGGCTGCCACTGACTGCTAACCACAGGTACCTACGGCTACAAAGGAGCGTTGAACATATGGCCTGGTGGGACTTATGACAAGCCATCGCCATCTCCGACGAATCCAACTTCTGCTTGCAGCACCCTGATGATCACATCTGTGTCCAATGGCATCGTTTCTCACGCCTGACCGAGTTCTGCATTATTCACCGTCATTATACAGAGTAGTTAATAATACAGAGGTGAAATGATGGTGTCAACTGCGAATTCTCGCCACACACGATAACAAAATGGCGTCACCAGACAGTAATATGCCGGAACGTCGTTCGCCAATCAACCCTTGGAGACTAACCAGATGGCAGCCGGAACAATAGAGAATATTAAAAAACATGCAATAGCCAATCAGACTCAATGTTTCCGTTTCCATAGCTTCGTGCGGCCAATGAGCGATCGAGCTCACTTACATAAAAGAAACCGCCACGACATTTCGTATCTGTGTAATTACATATTCTGTAATCGTACCTGCCCAGCACCTGGAGTTATGGTATGTAGTGTCATCAGATTACAGTCCTGCTTGCTCCTAGTCCACATCGCTGGTACGCTGACCAGCAACGGTTACATCACTAAGGTGTTTGGAACTTGTTGTTGTCCCCTGTCTTCCAAGTCATCATGGGGCCCTGTACCAACAAGGCAATGCGAGACCGTATACGGCACACATCGTCTGGTTGTTTCTGAATTACCACCGTGTCACATTGCTTCCTTGGCCTGTACGTTAACCGGAACTCTCGCCCATCGAAAACGCGTGGTTCAGGGTCGGATGACGACTGACCTGCTACAAGACCCCCGCAGCCATAACGGATCAAATTGCAGCACACATCAAAGCAGCATTGGTTGGAGATCCCCCAGACGGACATCTAAAGTCTCTGCTTCCCAGTGCCACGCTGTGTAGCCAATGGTGAGACCACACAGTACTGATTTCCCCATGTTCTGTACGTCATGCCGAGCTACAATAGTAATAATGTTACCTGTGTATGATGGGTATTCTGTCCAAAAAAAATATGTTTGTGATAACTTACGTCCTTCATGCTGTTGCAGTTTTAATGGCTGGGAGTGTATTTGTCCGTTGACTGCTGCCCCGAAGAGTGTCCCGTTTGATCCCACAACAGGCAATATGGGGTTCGGTATTTGTTTTCTTACAAATTTGCTATTTGTCGGGGGTTCATACAGCATGTACAAAACTCTATTACACAATTGAAGAATGAACTGAAGTGTATACATGTTTGAAATGTAACATGTCTTAACATTTATTAGGGAAAGTTCTCGGGCCCTAGACATAATATGCCGCCCTGACACACAACCCAATAAAACTCGTGATTAGCAGTGACCTACTATTGACGTTAACCCTTTCAGTCACAGATAAATACATAGTTTTAGGCATTACAACAAACAAATAATTTGCTGAGAACTGTACTGATATCGAAAGAGGGCTTTGTCATACAGCGGAGCCAATAAAAATCTGTCCGTGCATTATCTTACTGGCAGCAGCGCTTCATGAGTAATTTCAAGCACGGATGTTGTTCGCACACACAGCGAACCTTTTCCATTGAACGGCATGTTCTAGCATGCACAGTGCAAATCATTAAAGGCACGTCATATTATGCAACAACCCAGATATAGGACACTGTGACTGAAAGGGTTAAGCGGCTGATGAGTGAACGGGAAAGGACCGGTGGAGGGGGGGGGGGTGGCATGACCTCAATCATCATCCTGCCCTCAGTCCACTAGCCTTCTTCTACTGTAGATGTGAAAGTATTTACATTCAGATATATATTACTTTATGGGCATGTATTGTTTGTTCAAAAATTGTTTTCGAAAGTGCTCCATTCTACGTGAAACATTTATAAGTCCACGAGTATGCCATGTGATGATATGTACCCAACTGTTCGTTATCGGAACAGTTCCAAGCCTTTCAAAATGGTATAGGGTGGTGGTGTCAACTGTCATTTCCTAGCGACAGATTCAAGGAATGGAAGTTACAGTAAGTAGACAGGACAACAGGTGACGAGTGGGGAGAGTGAGTAAAGAGGTGTAGGTTATGTCGGAACTACTAAAGCTGCACATGGTCTGACAGAATGGGATGGGGCTATCTCTGCTGGTAGGGTGGCGTGCCAACAAGCGCAAGGGCTGACCTCTTTTTCAGCTCGCCGAGTAAAGACGTGTATGTTGTGGGTAGTGATAAGAAATCTGAAAAAAAACGCATATTGACAACTACGTCCTCCGCGGCCGTGGGAGTGAAATGTGTTAGATATGGAACATCTCAGAAATGGAAAGAAGGGACAAACGTGATAAACCCGAGAAAACCAACTGGCCAATGGCAACTTTAGCCATGTTTACAAAACGCGGAATTCGGATGTGACTTCACTGGGAATCTCACCCGAATGGCTTTGGCGGGAGGCTTCCTCTGACGTGTAAAAGGGTCGGAGGATAGTGCAACCTAGGAACAAGGGATGACTAGTGTCACAAAGGAACAAGGGCACCTAGGAACAAGGGATGACTAGTGTCAATGAGAAATAAAGCCACATATTTTGTTACAGCACTGGTGTAGTAGTCAATACTACTCACC
>NQII01002346.1:50474-89789 GCA_002778355.1 Clitarchus hookeri
CCCGAGTATTGTCACAGACAACTCGAGAATACAGATGTGAAACAACCACCTGTACCGCCAACCCCAGCCGCACACGCCCACAAAATGGCGGCACCGGCCAAGTAGGGAGATTTTCGCAGCATGTAGCAGCCAATCAGTTGGAACAACCAATTTTCGCGAGAAAACAATATCTACGGGAACTGGATTTCAATATCGCGTTTGCACACCTGGGTGGCTGCGCGGTTAGCCTGCTCACCTCCAACCCATGGCAAACCGGGTTCGATCCCCGGCCGGGAGAGTGTGAATCATGCCGGACGATGTCGTTGGTCGGCGGGTTTTGTCGAAGTTTACCCGTTTCCCCTGCCCTTGAATTCCGGCGCTGCCCCATTCTCATATCGCTTCATCTCATCCATCCCGTGGGAGGCAATGGCAAACCACCGCGACATTCCCACGTAGTGTCCTTGGTTCCGACCAACCTTCGTGTTGCTAACCTCCACACACTTGCGCTTCTGCAGTTATTGGCGACTTGCCTTCATCGGAGGAGAGGCATGGTGTTTACTGGAACAATCAGAATTACATCATTCTGGCACTGAACATCTGTAATTCGCGGCAGGCACATAAAACGCGCAGAAGTCGAAACCACGCAATCGCGAAAGTGGATCTCTGTTGAAGTTTTTTGAAATATAGCTTGACAGGATTTCTTTTCGAGAAAATCGGGTGTCCCTACCAATCAGACACAACGCCGTTGCCCGTAGCCTCGCGTAGCCAATCAGAGTATAGGAACCACCACTTAGCATCTGAAAACTTACAAATTCTGTGGCTGTATAGCTCTTCAAACTATCCCCACTTACAAGAACGACCCGGTGGTCCACTCTCTCTTGCTATAACCGTAGTCTGGCGTAGCAGCGTCGTGTACTATGAGCTCTACAGTGGCCATAAGTTGTCCAGCAGTTCTGAGAAATTTTCACTCCGGTTTGAAATCGGAGCGCACTGAAGATACCCACCCGACCATCGACAAGTAGAATGAAATGGGAGGGTCTGGAACAGGGGCTGGGGAGCTACCTCCTGCTCTGTCGTTCCTAATCAGCAGCATCCATCTTGTTTGTCCCTCGGTATTTACCTTTTTTTCCTTGGAATTTATTGTTTTACCATATTCCCGACTTCCTACCCTAACATTCCACCTCGTTTGCTCATGCTCTTGCATTCCTATTCTCTTTTCTCATGCTCTCTCATTCCTTCCTTCCTCTCTCTCTCTCTCTTGCATTCCATTCCTTGATTTTCTCATATTCTTTATGGCCTCCTTTATTCTCTCCCACCCCTTTCCCCTCTCTCTTGCTATTTACGTCCTCCAAATTTAATTCCCGTGCCTGCTGCTAGTCGGCTGCTGGAGACGGTCATCTTTAAATATCGCGCCCGCCACCAGAATCTCCGAAGTTCTAACGTTCGCAACAAGGAGCGCTGGTAACAATGCGGTCATTATGTATGTTATCAGTTACCAGTCTGACGTCTAGACCACATGACCACCCTTGCAATAGAAGTGTTCGGATATGAAATAAAGTAAATATGCGCATAGTCCTACGCACTCCCCAGATAATAAACTTGTCATAATCCCGATGTTTAATGTCGAACATATATAGAAAAAACTGAGGGCACCGCGCACGCAGACACGTTTTTATGTATATACAAATTTAAAGCACTTGTACTATGCATATTTCAGTCCGCGGAAGTACTGGAAACTAATTAAAAAACTACACCCAAATGTAACATGCATGCATTCATACATACACACACATACAATTGCGATGCGACGCACATGCACGGCGATCACACGCGAGTGCGTGCACGCACTTCTGTATCTCAAACTTCCCAGAGCGAAGCTGGACCATGCACACTAGCCTATAGTCCCACCGAGCGTGTCAAGTTCACCTTGAGCCCACGTATAAGCATAGTTGGTTGTAATTTCCGAACTGTTAAGATACATTCACCAAACTCATAACTTAAGCATCACTCCCAATGAAGAAAAGGACTGCAGGGTCAAGCATGCCCTAAACCTACTTATAAGCATGGCTCCGAGCCATTTACCACCCACCGAGGCTATAGTAATAAAATTCATAGCATAGACATCGTCGCCGACAACGAACTGGATGGTTATGTCAAGTACGCCCTAAGACCTCGTATAAGTATAGTTGGCTACCATTTCCCACACACCGAAGCTACGGCCACCAAATTCATATCAGAGGCATCGCTCCCGACGTCGATCAGGACTGCGAGGTAAAATATTTCTTAAGCATTCCTATAAGCATAGAGGTCTGCCAATTACTATCTGCTAAAGCAACAGTTATCATAATCATATCACAGGCATCACTTCCGACTGCAACAAAGGAGATAATGTCAAGTAGGCCGTAAGACCTGGTATAAGCATAGTTGGTCAGCATTTCCGAACCTTTGAATTTCGGGAACATGTAACAGCCGTCTACACATGTAAAGAAAATGTAGGTGTATATATATATATATATATATATAAGTGCGTCGCAAAGTTACCGATGCACACGCACACATACGCATCGGACTGCACGCACACGTCAAACACCCACCACCACCACCACTACCACCCTTGCCGTCTGCTACCGCAGGTGTCTACCAACTCGGATCGCCCTCAGCGACAGCTAGCCTACATTCGCCCACCGACATCCAGGCTGTATATGTAAATGTGAAAATATACACATGAATAAACGTTAGAATGGATAACACACAACAAACAATTATATGCGAAAAAATCAAGGTACATACAAATGTGCTGCGAGCATGATTTACATAGTCGCGGGTAAACGTAAAATTCGTACACATTAATAGAAACAAACACCGTCAGTTCAACACACAAAGGCCGGTGGCCCGAGTCATCGTTAGCGTGGGTAACCCTTAACAACCAGCCATGCATTGAAGATAATAAAAGGGTATACAATTGCATCGATAACAAGACGTACGTAGTCGCAAGTTACATTAAACATACACGTGTTAATATAAATAAACACTGTCAGCCTAACGCGAGGGTCTGGGCAACCGAATGTAAAATGATATGAGGCCGGCCTGTACATAAAAAATAAGTCATGTAACNCCTAACGCGAGGGTCTGGGCAACCGAATGTAAAATGATATGAGGCCGGCCTGTACATAAAAAATAAGTCATGTAACAATCAATAAATGACTGATACATACGCAAGTACATGGATGGAATAGAAGAGAGGGAAAGGAAGGTATGCGAGAGCATGAGAAAATAATGCAAGAACATGAAACAAACAAGTTGGAATGGTAGAGCAGGAAGTCGGGAATAAGGAAAAAAGGGAAATTCCGAGGGAAAATGGAACTTACAAGAGAAAAAGCGAAATTCCGGAGGAAAACAAGATGGACGCTGCTGACGAGGAATGATAGAGCAGGATGTTTCGGCGTGAAATCATCCAAGATGGCCACCGTGGCTCCTCAGCTCTCCATGTAATTCTAGTTCTATACTTGCACTAAATTCGCATCCACCTGCAATGAGAAGCTCCAGCACAGTCTTCAAGGCAGACGACAGCTTAGAAAGGCACTGCGAATTGAGGAATTGGGAAAGTTCACAATAAGGCCGCCCATTTCGGAGTTTTTCAAACACACGTTTTCTGAACAAATTACTGTACCTGTTCCTTCTCTCTTATTTAACAAAGCGGTATCACACTTTTGACTAGTACGGACACGAAATATAACTAGCAACACATCTTGGATTATGCAGAAATTTTTTTCAAGCACTTATCCACGGTCAAAAAAATATTTTTCAGAACTACTTCGTATAATTGAACCTGTCCGGCTACGCATTAGATTGTGAGCCATATTACGTCATATTATGCCACAAGCTCAAAAGTTATTACCATTATATTGCTTTCTCTTTTCGAAAAGTGCTTGTCTTTCTCCCTATCCAATTAAACCGTTGAAATAAAATTAATTTAAATGGACAAAGCCATTTTCCACAACTTATTTATATATATTTTTTTTGTTTTACTAGTAAATATAGTTGTATAGTATCTGAAACACTATTTTGAAATAATTACTGGGTCTAACTATTTCTTTCTGAGCATCGTGAATGCTCGGTCTAAACTATGTCTGATTCACGCGCTGTGGTTTTTTTTTCACATTTGAAGTGTAACCTAAAAATGCCAAATCTCGTCTTGAATTATCGGCGTAACGAACCGAACCAAAAAAGAACAAATAATTACGATTCAGGGAAAATAATAGGTGCTCGGTGTAAATTATAATTCATTACCCAGTGGCCGTGGTACAAGAGCGCGTTCTTTTTCTCTGGAGAAGTTTTGTACCAGCACAAACAGACTTGCAAAATGTGCTGTTTTTACAAAAAAAAAAAAAAAAAAAAAAAAACCATATGAACAATTATTTTTAAATTAATAGCCAAGAATATAATTGTGACCCCGCAAGTAAATTAGAGCAAATTTTACAAAACGGTTATGTGCAATATCTAAAATTAATGTTGAATTTTCAACAAGCGATTACTTTAGACTTCAAGTTTGTCATAAACATGAAGATATATTAAAAATGTGTTCCATAAAAATAACTAGTAAAGATAATTTTTTTCATTTGTAGTGCAAGAAGAAAGTTTTTGGAACCAGTTTGCAAATAATTGTTTGTAAAAAGTACAAATATTTTTTTTAACGAGTATCAAAGTTACTGGCTTGGCATTCCTGCCAGCCTGGAGGATCGGCGAGGTGAGATGGAGGTAGGATGGCGATGGAATGAAGAACTATAGGGACGGGAGCAGAATGAGGAAACCCCACACCACGGTAGTGTCCAACCACACTNTGGCGATGGAATGAAGAACTATAGGGACGGGAGCAGAATGAGGAAACCCCACACCACGGTAGTGTCCAACCACACTACGCACATGGGAACCCCGTCCGCCTGGGTCAGGGGTCGACCCGCTGACCTCGGCGAAGAAAGCNCCTAACGCGAGGGTCTGGGCAACCGAATGTAAAATGATATGAGGCCGGCCTGTACATAAAAAATAAGTCATGTAATAATCAATAAATGACTGATACATACGCAAGTACATGGATGGAATAGAAGAGAGAGAAAGGAAGGTATGCGAGAGCATGAGAAAATAATGCAAGAACATGAAACAAACAAGTTGGAATGGTAGAGCAGGAAGTCGGGAATAAGGAAAAAAGGGAAATTCCGAGGGAAAATGGAACTTACAAGAGAAAAAGCGAAATTCCGGAGGAAAACAAGATGGACGCTGCTGACGAGGAGTGATAGAGCAGGATGTTTCGGAGTGATGTCATCCAAGATGGCCACCGTGGCTCCTCGGCTCTCCATTTAATTCTACTTCGATACTTGCACTAAATTCGCATCCACCTGGAATGAGATGCTCCAGCACAGTCTTCAAGGCAGACGACAGCTTAGAAAGCCACTGCGAATTGAGGAATTGGGAAAGTTCACAATAAGGCCCATTTCAGAGTTTTTCAAACACACGTTTTCTGAACAAATTACTGTACCTGTTCCTTCTCTCTTATTTAACAAAGCGGTATCACNACACGTTTTCTGAACAAATTACTGTACCTGTTCCTTCTCTCTTATTTAACAAAGCGGTATCACACTTTTGACTAGAACGGATACGAAATATAACTAGCAACACATCTTGGATTATGCAGAAATTTTTTTCAAGCACTTATCCACCGTCAAAATAATATTTTTCAAGACTACTTCGTATGATTGAACCTGTCCGGCTACGCATTAGTTTGTGAGCCATATTACGTCATATTATGCCACAAGCTCAAAAGTTATTACCATTATATTGCTTTCTCTTTTCGAAAAGTGCTTGTCTTTCTCCCTATCCAATTAAACCGTTGAAATAAAATTAATTTAAATGGACAAAGCCATTTTCCACAACTTATTTATATATATTTTTTTTGTTTTACTAGTAAATATAGTTGTATAGTATCTGAAACACTATTTTGAAATAATTACTGGGTCTAACTATTTCTTTCTGAGCATCGTGAATGCTCGGTCTAAACTATGTCTGATTCACGCGCTGTGGTTTTTTTTTTTCACATTTGAAGTGTAACCTAAAAATGCCAAATTGCGTCTTGAATTATCGGCGTAACGAACCGAACCAAAAAAGAACAAATAATTACGATTCTGGATAAAATAATAGGTGCTCGGTGTAAATTAGAATTCATTAATCAGTGACCGTGGTAGAAGAGTGCGTTCTTTTTCTCTGGAAAAGTTTCGTGCCAGCACAAACAGACTTGCAAAATGTGCTGTTTTTACAAAAAAAAAAAAAAAAAAAAAAAAACCATATGAACAATTATTTTTAAATTAATAGCCAAGAATATAATTGTGACCCCGCAAGTAAATTAGAGCAAATTTTACAAAACAGTCATGTGCAATATCTAAAATTAATGTTGAATTTTCAACAAGCGATTACTTTAGACTTCAGGTTTGTAATAAACATGAAGATATATTAAAAATGTTTTCCATAAAAATAACTAGTAAAGATATTTTTTTTCATTTGTAGTGCAAGAAGAAAGTTTTTGGAACCAGTTTGCAAATAATTGTTTGTAAAAAGTACAAATATTTTTTTTAACGAGTATCAAAGTTACTGGCTTGGCATTCCTGCCAGCCTGGAGGATCGGCGAGGTGAGATGGAGGTAGGGTGGCGATGGAATGAAGAACTATAGGGACGGGAGCAGAATGAGGAAACCCCACACCACGGTAGTGTCCAACCACACTACGCACATGGGAACCCCGTCCGCCTGGGTCAGGGGTCGACCCGCTGACCTCGGCGAAGAAAGTCGGCGACTGACAGCCGGCGCAGGACTGAGGCGACGGTTTTCCTCGTGAAGTGTTTCTCAGTAATTTCATTTTTAAGTAATTACAACCCAGTCACACTCCTGTGTCTGGGTGATGTGTCCCTCATTGTGTAAGACCGCGAATCACGAACGTTCAGTATCCGATTAAAGTGCAGGCTGTTATCTACTTGCACGCACATTGTGCATCCATCCTNCGATTAAAGTGCAGGCTGTTATCTACTTGCACGCACATTGTGCATCCATCCTTCCACCACATGTAAAATTAACATTGCCATGGGCCTGCTTACTTTAAAGTAGATCTCTTTACAAATTTGCTAATTCTTACACTTATACGCATTAAAAAAACAGAAAATAAAAGAAATAATTTCAGTATTCCCAAATGTTCACTTAACCCTTTTAATTCACCGTTAAGACGTGAAACTACTTTACCTCCATCGTTGCTAACTTTACAGGGTCCATGCCAGTCAGTGTGCGTGTTAAAATATACACAGGAACGGGCAGTGACATTTTTTAAAAGGTTAATATCAAAAGTGCTTAATTAATAACGAACAGCCTTTAGTTATGATGAGTGTGGTCAAGTAAGAAAATATCGCCTCACGAAGACACAGCCACAGAGTACTCAACAGTACAGAGATGAAACAGCCGCTTGTACCACCAACTTCAGCCGCACACTCCAGCAAAATGGCGCCACTAGCCAGCACCATGTTGGAACGCCGTTCTCCAATCCGCTCCCGGCGACTTACTCGCTAGTCGGCAGCACAGCCAATAGGAAAACTTTCGCAGCACGCGGTAGCCAATCAGACTCAAGGTCTGTTCTCAGAGCCTCCCGCAGCCAATCAGAGAATGGCAAAGGAGCCGCCACGCCATCTTGTCTCTGTGTACTTACCTACTGTGTGGCAGATNCCGCAGCCAATCAGAGAATGGCAAAGGAGCCGCCACGCCATCTTGTCTCTGTGTACTTACCTACTGTGTGGCAGATAAATGCGGGATGTAAACTTTTGTAATATTACCTGCCCCGAGTATTTCAACGAAAATCAGGTTCCATTGCGTCTCCGTTTGTCTAGTAAACTGTTAATGACCTTGACATAATGGTAAACTACTCTACAATGTTTTGAAATATACCTTGTCTTGAAATATTTTAGCGAAATTTCACTACCACTAGTTACAGTGTATTGCAGATTGTAGGGTCTGTAAATAGGAAACNCTTGAAATATTTTAGCGAAATTTCACTACCACTAGTTACAGTGTATTGCAGATTGTAGGGTCTGTAAATAGGAAACAAGTCCATGCTTGCTTTAGGTTAACATGCCTGCCTTTTTCCCTGCACTGCGATAAAGAAGAGGAAGGGAGAGAACCCTTGAACTTGCTATTACTTGGCGCATAGAGAGGGGGGTGTGTGCTTAAGAGGACGGAAGGAAAGGGCGAGCAATCAAAGCGGTTCCTTTTTTGCGAGCAGGGATGGGATGGGGATGTAGGATGGGGCAAAGTTTGCTCGCAGTTGCCTCCAGACACGGCAGGAGACGTCCCTTGATGTGATTCGCTTCCTGCAAGTCGCCTGCCTCTCGACTTTAAAGAAGATTGCTCGGAACAAACGACTGTCGGAGCCGGGTCTCTCGCTGAACTGCTCGTATGTCACTCTGTGTACTTCGACAAGAGTTCAAGAAAGAAGACGGACGCGTCTGTTATTCAATCATTTCATCCACAGAGCAAAGAATTTTGTATTTTCACAAGCCAAACGTAGGAAATTAAAAATTTCCCTTGTGGGATATGAATGAAAATGTTTCATATCCTTATTGTAATTTTTTTTAAATAATTTAGGGAGCCTACGAAATATTTAAATTTAGTTTGTCATGTCGTATTGAACATATTTAAATTATGCGCNTTAAATAATTTAGGGAGCCTACGAAATATTTAAATTTAGTTTGTCATGTCGTATTGAACATATTTAAATTATGCGCCCTGTTTGACGTTTTTCTGTATGTGAAAGAAGCTAAAACATGATCAGAGGCTTTATTAATGTAGCCTTTTTCAGGCCAGCTATTCTATTGGCTCACCAAGAATGTATCGCAATCATGCACTGTTATCGCGTGGGCTGTAGTTGGTTCGAGAATGCGTGTTGCTGTCAGTGGATACTCGATGGCGTTAGCACGAAACACTCGTTAACAAGAGGCGTGGCAAACGAATGCGACACAGTGACAATGAAGCGGAAAGCCGGTCACCGTGCATAATTACACAGATACGCGCAGCAGCAAGTACAATTAGGTAGACGCGTTTTATCGCAAAAATATTATGTGCCTTGTTGTATTTTAGAATTTTTCACATTCTGAGTACACTTTATTTGTTGCAATACATGTTTNTAAATAATTTAGGGAGCCTACGAAATATTTAAATTTAGTTTGTCATGTCGTATTGAACATATTTAAATTATGCGCTCTGTTTGACGATTTGCTGTACGTGAAAGAAGCTAAAACATGATCAGAGGCTTTATTAATGTAGCCTTTTTCAGGCCAGCTATTCTATTAGCTCACCAAGAATGTATCGCAATCATGCACTGTTATTGTGTGGGCTGTAGTTGGTTCGAGAATGCGTGTTGCTGTCAGTGGATACTCGATGGCGTTAGCACGAAACACTCGTTAACAAGAGGCGTGGCAAACGAATGCGACACAGTGACAATGAAGAGGAAAGCCGGTCACCGTGCATAATTACACAGATACGCGCAGCAGCAAGTACAATTAGGTAGACGCGTTTTATCGAAAAAATATTATGTGCCTTGTTGTATTTTAGAATTTTTCACATTCTGAGTACACTTTATTTGTTGCAATACATGTTTTGTTGTAGCAAAAAAAAAAATTACCTTTAAATATGAACCATTGCAAAGTAGGTTTGCCGCAAAAAAAAATTCTGTTTGATGTGTATATTAATGGAAATGATGACCTTCCATTGTAGTTACAATAGTTCAGCAGGAACTGCATTTTGGACGTTAAACAATTATGTCGAAGATCTATGGAATCGGTTATTTGATAACGTAACATTTGGAAAGTTTAATTATGTACAAAAACTAAAACTGTATAACTAGCGAAAAAAAATTTTTTATACAACTTAAAAATTTTCTTTCACACAGCCAACATTCCTCTGCTGCAAAAAAAAACGATCTCCAGAAAAATCGTTTCCTCGCCATAAAGAAAATTAATATCGCCATAAAAGAAAAAATTATAATAAAGAAACAATTATGACAACAAGCCTAAGTTCCTNTTTTCTTTCACACAGCCAACATTCCTCTGCTGCAAAAAAAACGATCTCCAGAAAAATCGTTTCCTCACCATAAAGAAAATTAATATCGCCATAAAAGAAAAAATTATAATAAAGAAACAATTATGACAACAAGCCTAAGTTCCTTTTACCCTCCCTTTGAATTAAAGCAAGATTTTGTTAGTGCAAACAAAACAGGCCCCTAAGGAATGTCTTTCTTTGCATTACAGAAAGTTTTACACCTAATGTTTTTATAGTGAGTTCATATCCACGTTTGTGATTGGAAGCATTGCTACGTGACTTAGGTGAGAGTTGCCAATCGCAGAGGTTGAGTACCACAATATCGTAACTGTGACTGGTAGAGCAGAGCAAGAATATGCTTGGTGTCAAAGTCACGTTGCCAGATACAACAGATACGCTATATAGATGTGCACGTAGAATTTCGAGGTCTACTACCCTGTGCGAGAATATTTTTTGCGAAAGAGAAGGGCACATATACCAGAAAGTATCGCTAGTGCTTTCGAGAAGAAGCTAAACTTAAAACACATGTACCTGTTAGTCGCTCTTTTAGGTTGAATCACGGTTTATCAGACACGATCCACAGGACAGTGAGCCAATAACAAATCAAGGATTTCATCTCGTGCTACACAGTAAACATTTTCTGTAGTTGTTACAAGAAATTATTTAGAAAGTAGTTGCCAAAGATTTTACTTGTAACTTTACAGAAGAAATATTGTACATTTAGAACACATTATTTTGGGAAACACACAAAACTGTTTATCTAGCTCAATATTTATAATAAACATGAAGACTACAACATTTTCTTGTTACAATGCAACATTAGTTTTACACATTCTACACAGAGGTTTTGTGAAATTTACTCTTATTAAATTGTAGTGTTAAAAAAAAATATTTAGCAACTAATTTACAAAGAATTCCTTATACAAATACAGATATGTTTTACAGTGTACGAAGGCTGGGATAAAACTGAGTGCTGAGAACAACACTCTGTGACGTCACTTACACGCCCCAGTGTACAGTCCAAGAAAAGTTTTGCAAAACTATAATAATAGTGTACACGTGTATTGTGAATGTATGACTGGTACAGTATTTTCATACATCCTTACGCTGTATTTTTTCTACATCTATGCAAGGAATTATTTGGAAATTAGCTGTCAAAAATATTTTTGTAACATTTCTAATCAATTATAGTTAATCTCGCAAAACCTCAGTGTGAAATGTGTAGAACAAATGTTCAATGAAGCCAGTGTGGTAGACTTCAAGTTTACTATAGATAATAAGCTACGTAAACAATAGTGTTTGTTTTCTACAATGATGTTATTTGGCATACTTTCTAAATGAAAGATAGGCTTATGCAATCACCTAGTCGTCTGTCTGGAATGTATGTCCCCCTTACCACTTTTAAATCCGACAACACAATTTCACCAAACATAAAGTATTTAGTAAGTAATTCAGACTTTTATTGTGTTCGATCGCGCAGGGTACTTATTTTCAAAATGGTGGCAATTATGAAATATACGCTACTATGTTATGTTTCGGGAGCCAATTATCCGATGTAAACCAAATTTGGAACATTGAAAGTACATTATATAAGTATTGCATTTAGAAAGCGATAATGGCATTAATCTGCCATTTTGGAAGATAGCGGAAATTAAAAAAGAACTTTTCTGCACACAAGTATTGTCACGGTAGACGTTTAGAACTTACAGGTTTTTTAAGTGACTCACAAACTTGTTTCCAAAATGATGTCCTTGTATATATTTGAAGTTGATAATCCTAATCTACGAAAACTCTAGACTGATTGCTATTGAAGTTGATTTTCCGAACCCTACCTCCGCGATGACGTTGGTTGCACACTAGTTCACGATACGAGGCGTTCTGTGTTCGAGTTCCAGGAAGGCACGTGTGTATTTTCAATAGTCTCACTGTTAGTGCATTTGTTTCTGGTTGCATCTCTAACGATATCGCTATCAACGAGACGTCAAGACCCACCTACCATATAACCTTTTAATAACTTTATCAAAATCATTTGCATCCATATAAAGTAATGTAGGTTCATTAATTAAATTCATAACTTCTTGTTAATTACACAATATTTCTACCGTAGATTTACAACGAAATCCTTGAAAATTATTTTCCAAACAATTGTTTCTAACCAATACAGAAATTTTTACTGTGTGGGTAAAGTTATAACTTTGTTCAGATAGGAGTCTAATGTGTCGTGACTTTCTCAATTTTGTGTAGTGTAATTTTTATTTTTGCAGCCAGATTTAGAAACTTCCATCGCCGTTAGTAAGTACACACTATAAAAAAAACTTGTGTAATTTTGCACAAATGTATGTAATAGCAGTGTCTCCACCGAATTCGGTGTATTTTTACACCTACGAATATAATTTTTTTTAAGGTGCTTCAAAGTCAATTTATTATAAAAATGAGTAAAATAATATGTACACTGAACTACTGTTTTTGCCTAGAATGATGTAAAATTAATATTATTATTAGCAGAAAGTAAACTGAAACATTCTTGTATTTTGTTCTTCCGTGGTAATTTAATTTACAAAGACATTGCAACTGTAATTTCACCACAGTGTATGTATGTGTATTTTTANTGTTCTTCCGTGGTAATTTAATTTACAAAGACATTGCAACTGTAATTTCACCACAGTGTATGTATGTGTATTTTTTCACTTACACGAAATTAAAATCACAGTTTCACTGTAATTGGAAATACTTAGTAGATTTTCACTTTTATACCAACAAATTTTACTGCCAGTATCAGTCCTTTTACAACTGCGCCATGTTAATGCACATACTATATGTGTCTAGTAATACAATTTTCACGTTATTATTGTATTCCGTTAAAAAGTAATTATCTCCTCAATGTGTTTGACAATTTACTGCAGATACAGAAGACGTAGTATGCAAACCGCCAGCAGCGGCAGCTNCTGCAGATACAGAAGACGTAGTATGCAAACCGCCAGCAGCGGCAGCTATCTTTGAATTTCCAAGAACATTAGTGCAACATTACAAACACCGTACTGGTTTTAGCAAATTACTCATAGAAATGCAAAATACACTCACAGATACCCCAGAATGTAATGTAGGTTTACACATACATGGTCATAGAAAAATAACACAACGGAAGTTGTACAACTACTCCGACATTGAGTGTTTACAGAACGGCCATGTAGCAATAATAATACACACCATTTCATTTTTTAGTACAGGGAGTAGGTGGGTTTGTACACTTACTTCAAAATGTGCAAATTAACAGCAACGTTACGTTTACAAATCCATTCATTTATGTGTTTTCACCAAAGACCTGTAGTACTCTCTGGATTGTTAAGAAAATTTGTGTAATATTACATCTACCGTAGTTGCTTTTTTTTTTTAATTACAAATAACACAACATAAACGTAAAGTTACCACAAATGTGTATGTGCAAATTTAGGTTATTTTTGACAGTGTACTGAGTAGTTTTGACAGTGGAGTAGTGGAGAGAGCCGGCGGTGGAACCAAGGAGAGGCGTTGTCCGAGTGCAGAGGGACGTCCTTTTAAGCGGCCATTGTAGTGTCCAACAACGCCCTCTGCCCGCCAACCCCGTAAACACAGCTACTGTAGGTCGACGTGCGAGCGGGACGCACATCAAGCCAGTAACAACGGCAACGCGGGAGAAACACGGACACAATGGCCCCACCTCGAATAAAAATATCACTTTTAAATGTTGTCACTAATATTCAGAGTTGACACGCATGCACGCTCTGTTTCACGCATGGCAAATAATGTAACAGTGCCGTTTGTTTAATCGACACAGATACCCAAAAAAATACTGTTTTTTTTTTTTATTACGGAGAGAACATTTTCATATCTTACATTTCTTCGTAAATTAAAAGAAAGTGCACAACTAATTGAATTATCTACCGAAATTATTAACCACAGATATTAGTATTTTAGTCTTACTATGAGGCCTAAATTATACTTTCCAGTGCATCTTCAATGCTTATAAATGTTGAGAGGATTTCTCTAGTTTAGTTCATTGTAAATTGGGCAAATCACTGAATTTATTTGTATTTGCTAGTGGCTGTTCTTTAGATTTTGCAGAAAAAGGAAATATACAATAATATTCACTCACTCTTTGCGCGTACAACTACAATAAACCTAATGGTATGTAAGCAGGGAAATGTTCATATTAGTGAGCTAAAATAAAATAGTTCGTTCGCGTCTGCGTTTGTTGTGCCAACATCATTCTGTACCCAGTACACCAAGATTCTGCAGTCGTAGTTGACGAGTTCTCTGCACGTGAGCACAGCTCTGGCTTGTGTGTGGTTTATCTCAAGGTCTCTCCAGATGTTGAAGCACTCTTAAGTACAGTGAGGACCAAAACATTATACTTTATTGCAACATATGAAAGCAAACATTGATGCAATATTGAAAGTGTTGATATGAACATCCGGCGTCACGCATTAAATTATTAATTCTATCCTAATAGTTACTAATATAGAGCGTTACAGCGGATCTCGGAGGCAGGGGTGTACCTAGATGAACTTCAGCGAGCAACCCTATACGCTTTCACTGAAGTGAATTGCATGTGTGGTTAGGCAAAAGCTGACCACTGTCAACTGAGCACTTTTGAAATCCACCTGTGAGAAATGTCACTGCCGCTACCTGCATATATTGTAAGAAGCAAACTGACTGGCACACGCCCAGTTAAGTTGCCAACGACGGAGGGAAAGAAGTTCCATTTATTAACGTTGAATTACAAGTACTATGTATCAGGAATATATATATATATATATATATAATATTTAATTTTTCGCTATTAGTACTCTCCAAAGCTTCGCTCTAAGCTACGGACTTTGCCACGGATTAGTGCTGCTATCTCGTGCTGCTCAAAATGAACTAGGCCCATCTTAAAACTTGTAACAGAGAGAATAATTATTTCTTAAAAAATTTTTCAGACATGTATAACGAAATGAATGCCATTTATAATCGAAAACTCACTGTAGTAACGAAATTTGCAACACGAGAACTCTGTAATAACGGAAAAATAACATAATTCAAAAGGCCGATTCTTGATTTCAGAACACAGCCCGCTGCGTTGCCAAACTTACGAGACGTCGCAAAGACAACAATTAAGAGATGCCTTACGGAATACCACATACAAACGATTATGGTTGGTTCACAATTAAAAATCATAGGCACAGAGCATAACAGTATAACATTCACACGATCAGAAACCTTGTGCGGAAATGATTCACAATTAAATATTTGTGTATTATTTTTAGCCAATGAAATTTCACGAAAATTCTGGCGTCAGTTGGTAAAATTGGCAAATAATGGATTTTTATAACCGATTGTGACATTGCATTTAAAACGGACAATGATTTAAAATATTTGCCATTTTTTTCTTTAAAATCTTTGCTTTTGCTATCGTAAATATGCCGATAACCTTAAAAAAATATCTTCCAGTAAACTGTTACCTGTTGTTTCTTGCGGCGTTTTTTCGTTTCTGCAGCATAACTGTTAGTCAATTTTAAATAAACAACTTCGTCGAAAATGATATCTTCTGATTGGCTGTTGCACCGCGCAACATGAAATGTAACAATTTACTTTGTGTATTATGTGAGGACCTCTCATGGTCTTGTCAATGCGCTGTTGTGAATCAATAGATTCGAAAGCATGGCGCTCAATCCTTGTGCACACGACCTGTGTTCTGCGGTTACTATTATGCGTTCAATTGTGAACAAGCTTTACGAGTAACTGTAGTTTCAGCTGTCTGCATCATAAAGACTCCTTCAGTTAGTATCTTTAAAGCAAGCAAAAGCCACAAAATGGGGCCCCAGTACGACTCTTCTACACTGTAATCCAACTGCAAAGGTACCTCGAATGTACACGACTTTGAAGTCAATCCACTAAATGTTCCACGCCCTTACAATAATCAGTAGGAAGCTGCACGGAGAATATGAATGTTCGTAAATCACTTCAGGAAAATTGTGTGGAATGTTTCATTGGCTCTATGTAGAAGGTACTAACGGCAGCTCGTCTCCACGAGGTTCTCAGCATTGAGTCTGTAACTTCAAGCAGCAATAATAATGGCAAGGACGAGCTGCACGTTAACGCACAACTTCACAAAAACATTTTTCGTTCACAGAAGAAATGTTTACTTTCATACACGTTATGTAGGTAAGGTCTCGTCGACGGCGAGGGCGTCGACGACGGAGCAAGTCTCTCAGGGAAGCAGCAAGTTGGTAGTAATAGGCCCTGTCTTGTAGTAAGGAACCACGGAGTGATTCCAGGAAACTGTGGGGAACCGGAACGAGAATCACCGGACCGGGAACAACGTTCAGACCGTCCCAAATCTGAGCAGAGTGCATCACTACTGTGGCTCCTCGCCTGGCACTTCTTGCAGCTCGGAGACGAAAACAGAGACAGGAAAATTGTATATACCGACTTGCGAATGTTTAAAACAATATTCGCAAGAAAACGTCAGCCAAAATGTATTTTTAAAAGTCTAAAACATTTTCTAGCGAGGCTGTGTTCTCCTGTAAGCGGCCTTGAGAGCGCGGCAGGCTTAATTATCTGGTGAACTCACACTTCCTCTCTCGGCATTCCGCACGCCCTGCTACGACACGTAATTCATCCCCTTCCCCCCCAAACACCTTCTTACCCCGGCCGCATATCTGTCAAGTTTCCAGACTCCCTCCAGACGTCTTGGCAAGTGTACAGCCTCTCCCCCCCCTCCCGGCCTCTAACATGCCACAGCCACAATCCCGAGATGCGTACTGTGAAACTCCGGCAAATATGTGGAACACTCACACACTGTGTTCCTTCCCCATTCTTCACTCATTCTTGTCGACGCTGCAACTTCTAGGCCGTGCACACTGCTGGCACGAGAAACGCACCAGCGGGTCACATACAAACTGAACAACTTTTCTAGCTACCTGTTGTCAGTATAACAGTTAACACGGGCAGCGAAACTACACACGACAGCAGACATAACAGCGGAATGAGGGAAATTGTGTAAAGTTAGAGGAAAAAAAAAGTGTTACAAATGATGTTGGTTTGTCGATGGTAGAAATTGGTGCATGTTACAAAACAGACTACCGTGTCCACATGTCCATCCCTCCNATGATGTTGGTTTGTCGATGGTAGAAATTGGTGCATGTTACAAAACAGACTACCGTGTCCACATGTCCATCCCTCCCTCCACGTCCTCTACCCGGCGAGTCAACATGTGCCACACTGAAGGCGACTACTGACATGGGGGAGGGAGGGGGTGGAGTGAAGTAATGCGATCTCCGAACCTGGCCATCTCTGCCTTGCCTCGTCGACGTGAACGTACTTCCCCACGGTCAGACGGAGTTACAACTTGTATTGCATATCGTGTTCCTGATCCACTCTCCCTCTCTCTTCTTTCCCTACCTCACACACACGCACATCGCTGCTCTTGCTTGAGGGATCACCTCCCCAGGTCAACACCCTGCTAAAGGCCTCGCAAGCCGTAGAAGCGACGTCGTCATCTCTTGCAAAGTGGCGCCACTTACAGCACCGTCTCCACTTGTCCACACAACTGTTTTCACGACCCACTCCAATTTTATACATTAATTCTTGCCGTCTTCTCGCATTCCTGGTCATATCTGTGGCAATTACTTGCGGGAGACATGAGCTTCTTAAACAGTTCTGGTAGATGGCGCCAGTAGAATGATCAGAAATGCGTCAAAGGCGGCGTGGTTAGCAGTAACTGGAAGAAGGAAGGGCGGTCACATGGCGATGACAGGTGCCGACTCACGTGTAAGGTTCGCCTTCTGCAGAAATCCGTCCGTCGCTTTTCTGTCATTTCATTTTCAGAGGTATTATTGCAAATGTTTTATTATATTAAATTTACAATTTACTATTTGCTTAATACGCTTGTATCTAATTTTCATTGCGTGTTATTTTCTGCTTACAATAAGGCAGGGACTTATTGATAAAATACAAATATGTTCTCGAGTTTTCACAACAAGCAGACAACACAATATTAAAATTACGAACATAAATATTAAACAAATTGTAAAATGTAAATTTTATACAGTCGTACATTGTCAGTAATTATTATGAAGCCGAAATTATGACGCGAAAGCGAAGAAGTTTTCTGGAAAAGGGGTGAAGGCGATCCGTAAAAAGGACAAATATCACGAGAAATATTTCTTCACATTGTAGTAAAATGCATCATAGTTTAAGGCAATTACGAATTTGATCACAACTAAAATAGTAATTGTTGACAACATCAGTGCTAAGAAGGGGGGGGGGGGTCAACCCCAACTCCCCCTTCCCCCACAGCTTTGCACATGTACCAAGTGTAGGAAGTGGTCAAGTTAACTACTTACTTGGCGTGTCTGCGGCAGTAGGTCACGTACAGCTAGCTAGAGATCGCTCATCGCTCATCAACCTGTTACTTTGTATCTGATATGTACTTGTAACAAGTACTTTAAACGAGTACACTGCCGATCTGCCACATACATTATGTATCAGTTTCACTTTCACCAGTCTATTGTTTTATTTTACACTGATACAATTTTAATAATTTTAAAAATTTGCGGGATGTTAAAATATAATTTCTTGATTTATATTTGGCAACTGCACAATTTAATGTTTTCGTTAAAAATATATGAGAAGAATTTATAACTTAGTATTTTTTTAAATAATTTACATATAGCAAGTTCATCATCCTCTGTGGAAAATTTCTACACGAATGAAGTAATTTTTCTGCTCTAGTTCTTTTCCATATTTTATTTCACTGTAACAGATATCACATAGTACACCAACGCAAAACACGCACTTGATAACTCGCATACCTGATTACGTGTACCTGAATGCATGCGATTACAAGACTATACCAGAGACTGGCGAAGTAGCTACTTACAGTACAGTGAATATCAGGTGTAATCTGTAAGCGGTTTCTTAACACATTTTGAATCAAACGTTTGAAAAATCACCCCACTGGTTCTTTCCTACATATGTCATGCGTAAAAGGCGTTTCACGCGTCTGTTAACACACAAGTCCCTTACTTTCGGTTTAATTTAACTTTTACTATATTGTATTTATTAATTAAAATATTTCGTTCATAATTCATATAAAAACGGTGAGAAAATAGGCACGTTGGTAATACCTAGTAATAAATATTTCTTTTACACAATATTATTAAACTGAGTGCGCACGAATACGGTGTAATTTTATAGACAAGACTAAGCTTTGTTTGCATGAGGCGGAGGGATATCCTGAAAGTAGAACTTAAGCAGGACGTCAGAAAAGTGTGAGGTACCCGTGAAGTGACTATAGAACGGTTTCACTGGCTGCGCAGAACCAGTCCCTGTGTCGTCACATCGATCTGCCTTTCTGCCAATACGACTGTCATAATAACCGACGTGGATAGGATTTGAGGTTAGAACACTCTTCCTGTAAACAAATGTTTGGAGATGTTTTTATACTTCCTCTGGCCAATTTTTACGGCAATTAGATCAAACAAAAATAAGTAAAAAGTGTTTTATTCATTCAGAAGGGCTTGTATTTTTCAAACTTAAGACCTGAACCAACACGTTCATCACGGTTGACCATGTGTGACTTTGACAGCTGTGTTGGTTTGGGTTAAGTCAATGTTGGTTACATACTCAGAAGACGAATAATCGGTCTACCTCATCTTTAGTCTATACGGGAACTCGCGCGTCCGATACTGAAAGTATCAGATACAATATTCCGTATCAGTATGAGTTTGGAACAGTTACAGGAAATAGCTGCAACGACCCATCTCTACAGACAGCTCTCGCTCTTTAAATGCTCGGGACGCTATTTGGGACAATGTTCTCCGGCCAGGCTGGCCAACACAAACACCGCCACCCCTCCCCCAAACCTACTTCCTCTGGAGCTGTTACACGCTGGCGCCTTGCCAAGTCTGCCCGCAGAGATATCTGTCTGCAGTGTACTAGTCAGACTATTATTTACCGGTCAACCCGCTGTCGCTGTGACCGAGTGAGCACCGTTACCATCTTACATATCGCCACCTTCTCTCATTTCAAATACATTCACTCTATTTACTGTGTGGGACACTGTCATAATACCACAATGGTTTTTTCCCCCCGCCAAAATGATTGTACATTTTTAATTCTTCAATGAAACCATTTAAGGATGTAAAATACAGTATAATAAATTTTCATACTGGGTTACGATTTAACTAACTGCTTACAGTATGATTTTATATGTAATCACTGTTGCTCAGAAACCGATAGTTTTCTGCCAGAGATACCACACGGTAAACTGCTAAGAGCGGTCTACCAGTGGTCACTGAAGGTACTCTGCCAAGTCATATATAGGGTGATTCTAAAATAAAGGGACAAACATTGAGGGGTTGTAGAGCTCACTTAAACAAACAATTATTGTATAGGAATATATGGGCGGGAGTGACGCGTTGAGGCACAAACACAAAAATAACACATTAAATGCAACACATTGTTTATTTACAACGTCGCCGCTAAATGCCTTTTTACAGCTTTTTTTTATAATAATTGCTCAAAATTGCTACCACCGACAGTAATGCAAGCTTAGTAGCGTCGGTGGAGTGATTGGCAAACAGATTCAAATACGTCGGGTATTTCACGCACGCCACCATAGTCAGCCAATCACGCCGTATGTAGAGGTCGCCAAGCATGCGTGACTGTTGGTGGATGCATTTCCAGCAACTGTTTTTAACATTTTCTGTACGGAATCACTCGCTAAGTATGCTGCTAATGAACATTTTGTATACTCGAAACATCGCAGAGTGGTGTTATAAAAGAAAAAATAGGGAGCCAACTATAAATTGAAGTTTTTTTTAAATATTACCATTTGATCATTTAAATGAAAATCACAAGAACGTCGTACACACAAAATCAACAAATATGCTCTTTAAGAGCTATTTCAGAGATGCTGTCACGGACGGCAGTGAACGCTGGGCTGTCTAACTTGTCGCCTGAACTGACAGGGTGTAATTAATTCTGTTCGGCCCAGCCGGCGATAGCAAATATTGGAAACGCCAGTTTTTCTTACAGTACGCAGCAAGACGAACAAGATCACATAAACTCGTGCGGTATCTAAGAAATTCCGTTCATTCGGTACACTGCAGTTAATTATTTATTCCGTACAATGTATTTTCTATATTCTTATCATGGAAATTCTAACTGAAAAGCTCATTTAGAACTTCACGATTTTAAGACATAATTGTCCAATATTTTAAGCTTGCTTAGTAAATATATATATACTACGGGTAAAACTAATATAATTGTTGTAATACATAGTCATTTTTAGTTAGCAAACAGCTAGTTCCCGCGGAGTGATTTTGGAAGCTGCTGAACAGTGACTGGAAGCCTGTAACGACAAACGTATCAAGGATAGAGCCGGATGGGGTGGGACTGTGAATAAGAAGACAGATTATTAAAGCTACCATACATCATGATAACCATCGGTATGAAATTAATTTGAAGTAGATAGGGAATGTATTATCAAAGTCAGGGGCTAGGGGCTGCGGATCCGCCTACATCTTGGGATTTCACATTTTTCCTTTACAATTTCTCGTTTTCCATAAATCTTTCACGTTATCCCCTCAAAATCAACTATTTTCCGCTTGAAATCGGAGGTTTTCAATCAAAATTTCCCCTTTCCCCTCAAAATTTCCCGTTTACCCTCAAAAAAGATCCATGTCCCAAAATTGCAATAGCGAGCCCCCGAAAGGTAATTTTCAGGCCACTTGAAAGATTCCGCGGGCTCGCATAATACTTGGAGTCCACCACCCCCTCCCCGCACCACTAACCAAGCTCACCTCACCCCCTTCCATCCATCACTCCAGGCATAGGATATAAAATTCTAAAAAATCTAAAAGAAAACAATTCTAAAATATCGAAGAACATATAACATTACCCTACCGTACCCCTAGCTCATCCCACTACCTTCACCACTCCCCACCCCTGGCAATTATTATTACAAGTCACAACAAATATTCTAAAAATAGAGGAGCATATAGCATTAGCCCCTCTTCCTTTGCTCACCCATCCAATCACCCCACCCTAACTAGACTATGATTTTGGTGCATGTGGTGCTGATTGTGGTGTATGTGGTGTGTGTGGTGTCAGTCTTGTGAGGGGTCTGTCTGGTAGGAGTCAGTTGGCTGCTTTAAGTGTGACCATGGTTAAAGGCTGAGGGAAGAACTTGTCTGGAAGGAACTGATGAAGATATAACTGCATGGTAATGTGATCAAGGAACTAGATAAAATGTATGTTTGAACGGAGTCATAAAAATGCTTAAATCTCACTGATTAAATGTGTTAGTAATTATATATACATAAAGCAATAGCTAGGCCAAGTAGATACACATGTTGCCACTGTGGAAAGGACTCCGGTTATTTTCATGAAGATGATGCAAGCCAATGATTTTACGAAGTTTACTGTAGAGCTTGCCTCTTTGGACACATCTTCTCCCACTGCTGGTATATGTCATAGTGTTGCTACTGTGGAAAGATCTTCAGAAAAAGCTTGGCGACATGAGAGAAACGCCTATACGAAGAGTCCTTTTCGTGCAATGAATCATTACGACAATGGGCACATGCAGTTTATGCAAGGTGGTATATTTAAGAACCACGTCAATAACTGCAAGGATTCGCCTTTTGAGAGCCAGCCAGTGATATCGTCAATACCGCCTGCTGCATCGATGAGTACTGATTCCACATACGATTATGATGGGACAGTTAATGCTAATGACGGAACGAGAGACCTACGAGGTTTGGTAGTCAGTATGTGTGTGATGTACGCTTGCAAGACGTTCGCGTGAACTCGGCGAACTTCAGAATAAATCGGCCGTAAATACAGATGATGACTGTGCGACCCTTACAAACAATAGTAAACTTAATATTGAGGATGAAATTGGAGGTGAAGAAAATCATGAAGACAGCATTGATGATAACGACTATGAAGACAGGGTTGATGAAGTATCTGATGAGAAGGATGATGATTCTCTCGACGTTCCCACACATCTCATGAGCGAGTTTCCTACAAGTGGTGTGAAGAAGGCCGGAGAAGGCAAGAACGCTAGTTCATTTGCTGCAACGAGCAACATGAAGATGGCGGTAGACGCTGAGAATACTGACTACATATTTCCCGAATACCCGAATGAACTTGTAGATAGACTCAGACATTTTATTCACCTGCAAAAACGTGGGTATTTCTCGCGCATTGTTGAGATGTATTCAATCATTAGTAAACTGAAGGAACGGGGATATAGCGCATGATGTGTTGAACTGCTTTCTCATAAAATTGTAATTAAAAAATAATAATAAATTATTATTATAAAATAACTGTTTTTTTTTTCTTCTTTATTTTTGTGCGTCGTATTCTTTTTTCCCCACAACTTTAAAGTGGTGCTATAAGCACTCGACGTTTAACAGAAAGATCTGCATATAAAATGATAATAAAGACTTTAAAAAAAAAAATTGTGTGGCTAGTTGACAGCATACAAGACGTTAATTCAGTCAACATGTACAAATTTTTGAGATAGCGAATGAGGTAAAAATCGAAGGATTGATCAAAAGAACGAACGAAGGATTGGCTTTGATCGAAGGATTAGTGAGGATTGGTGAGGATTGCGAAGTAATGATGTTTGAGAAGAGCACGAATGATAATCGCCCTAGTTGTCCTCTTAAACCATTGACAACTATGATTTTAAAATTGTTGGTAAATCCTGATCCATATCATGATTATATCATACATGTGCAGAGAGTCGTTACTGATATCATGGGCTTGGATTAGTCACATATACATACATTTAAATAATCTGTATGTCAACAAAATAGAAAAGGCAAAGAATAATTTTCAATTTCCGACATCGTGTAATAATTAGACTTCAAGAGAGGAGACCAGAAATGAAATTGAGAGAACTTTTTGCATTGTTCCGCTATACCCTATGTACAATTTCGGTACAAATTAACAAAAAATACTTAAATGTTTTACATTAAATTATTATTTTTTAAATGGAATAATAAATGTTAACTTCCGATTTTACATACCGTATGCCTATAAAAAGTGATATGGCTACCAGAAACAGACATATTCGCTTGAAGCTAGAAATGAAACTTGCAAGCTGAATTCCGAGAGCCTGCATCCTAAGAGTTTGCAAATTACATTCGCCTATACACACATTCGCTAGCTTACAAGCCAACTTGCGAAACAATGTAACCTGCTACATCATTATCTAAAAAGAATATATAAAACATTCAATGTAAGCATAGGCACATATGATTCAGATCCGGACTGAAAATTACGAAATGTTTTTAATACAACACTTGCATTTAAAACGGTTTCAAAATGGTAAATACAATTAATTTAAACTGAAAAAGCTCTCCAATAAATGTGGCAATGAGTCATGTAAGCATTGATTGAAAAAATATAAAACAAAATGTTTAATTCATTAATAAAGATTTCTGTAATTGCACAAGGGAATAGCAGCCTCTTCATTTCGAAATTATTGTAGTAGAAAATTTTAAGAAAGCCATTTCATCGATTTTAAGTAACTTAGTGGTTAGATTACCCTACTCCCGTTCGATAGGATACGATGTGGGTATAAATCTCCATCCCTCCATAAGTTTTTTTATTTTTTTTATTTTACCAAGTGTCATGGGAAAGTATAAAATGTACATAATTTAAATTTTATAAAACCCAATTTTGCATTTAAAAAATACAACTTCAATACATTTCACTTTATTATATTTTTCTTTAATATTTGGGAATTTTCAAATAACAAATAAGATATATTAAAGAAAATAATTTTAATTATTTATAAACGCATCGAATTCTAGATGCGTGATTGTGTTACGATTGGTTGGACAAGGTCAACCAGCAGCCTGACCCACGAGAGAGGTGTGGGACGTAGTGACGGGCAGCGGGGAGGGGGAGGGGGTGGTGGCCTACAAGTATTAAGCGAGCCCGCCAAATCTTTCAAATAGACCGAAAATCGCCTTTCGGGGGCTCGCTATTGCAATTTTGGGGGATGGATCTTTTCGAGGGAAAAAACGGGAAATTCCATATTGCGGCGGATCCGCAGCTCTGCAGCCCCCCCCCCCCNTTGATAGTTGTGTACTTTATTTCCGGTATTTCTCATTTCGCAAACATATCATATTCAATGTATTATCGGATCCACCGCCAAGAGTGAGCCCGCCTGTGGCGAGACAGACGACATGCTCCGCATACTGACAGTCACGTGAGAACTCAAGGCCTGGTCTGGGGGGTGGGAAATTGGCGAGTGAGTGGAAAAAAAAGGGGGCAGCAATTGAATCGCTATCAGGAGACGACCAATAGAAAGCCGCGAGCAATGTCATCGCCTCGTCCAATCAGGCGGGCGGGCCGGGGTATTGATCTCTTGGACTACAGGGACCAGTAGTCGTTTGTGAGGCCCATTCTTTGCCTGCAGGACACAAAGGACACCCCCCGTCCCCTGTACGGCCGTGGCAGACGAGTCCTGTCACGCGATAGTGCGATCGTTGGACTCGCGAAATGCCGCTGCGGACTCTGAAGTCCAACCTTGCCTCTGCCACGAACGACGTTCTTGCCTTCCTCTCAGCCGGAAACGAGACGTCGCGGTAAGGAATACTGACACTGCCATGTCAGCCGTCGACTGCGAGATGTAAAGCACCTTATTCCCGTCTTATTCTGCTGTCGCGCTGCTCAGCGCTCAGGCATTTCTGTCGATTGTGTGTGGTATTGTATGTCACGTTGCACGGCATCGTGCGCACAGCAGGATACCCGTACTTTTGCCTAAAGCACATTTGCCTAAAGTCATTCTTCGTACATTATAAGTAACACCTCTGCAGGGAATATTAGACTAGATTTAAGTTTGCAAGCAAAACTCGCTGTCATGCGAAACTCATGTCAGGCAGATCTCCTATCAGGCAGATGTCCTCTCAGGCAAAACTCCTGTTAGACAAGACTCTTGTCAGCAAAACGACTGCAGGTAAAACCGCTGCAACCCGCACATAACGGTTGAAAGTTACCGAGACTCCCCTAACCTTCAGTAGGTTCCATACCACTTCGATACTGAGGTAGCGTTCATGCCCTCCATCTTAGAAGTCAGATTGGAACACACGGTTATTCTCTAGCACGGGAATCTGAAGCCCTTACTGACAGGTGAGTTCACATCACAGTCGTGCGGTTGTGTATTAAGAGGTTGTGTCACCACTTATAAAGAAATTATTTGTTTCAGTGTCATAACTGAAGATTCAGGGTCATTACTGAAAATGTCTCATTATAGAAGCATCACATTTCATAGTTCAGTGCAAATGTTTGTACCTGATTGTTAGTAGGTATTCCTTGGTTGCCATTAAAAAGGTGAGATTTAATAAACATATAAAATTTGTATTACGCTAATGGTTGCATAAATATGCGTTAGTAGTTCATATATTATGTACTTAATGATGGGTGACATAATTAGATAAGTTTCTATTGTCGCATTTTTCAATAAATATTTTTAAATTTGAATCAGGAAAAAATTAACAAAACATTCAAAATGGCGTGTGACGCGAGCTCCTAACAACGAGCTGTTGAGAGACATTTTTGAAGACTAGATTGTGAAATGAGTGGTGAATGAATGTAAACAAATGAACACCATGGTTCTGCAAAATGTTTTTGTTGACAGCAGACCAAGGAAATCCGCAAATCATCATATTTTAGACGACGCTGAAGCTGTTAATGCTCTAAATGAAACACAATCAAGAATTTTGATACCGAGTAAGTGTAAATAATATGTATATTGCTTGTTATTACATAACTACAGCGAGAGCACGATAAAAAGTTCTTGACCGTAAATAAATAAGTGTTATTGCCGTTTTCAATGGAGAAAAAGGGGCAAAGTTTTCATTCCTTTAAGATTAGGCTATTTCAAGTAAAGCTTATGTATAGGGAAATCTGATTCACGCGAAAAATTTGCAGGGGTACTATATTAGAAGTATATCGTATTTTCACATTTGCAGCCTTACATTGGTTATTGGCCTGGTGTGTCTGTGAGAAGACATTATGTTGCATCAGAATAAGACTGCTTCGATACTGAACGTATGTGATAAGCGGGCAGATACGTAGGACACGGATCAATCGAACTCATCCAGTAGCGAAAGTGGAGCTGTGATGAAGTGTTTAGTAATACGGATTGTCATCAAATCTTTTCGCAAAAATTGAGTGACCCAACCCTTTAGTGATAATTATTGATGTTTTAATACCAAAATAGGTTATACACTAGAAGACCTTCAAGACGTTAAGTCAGCGTAACTTTCAAAATCTGTAAAAATTAAAAAAGTTTTAAGTCACTATAAAATGTCACACTTACATGCCTACTGGGCCAAAGTAGAAATTCAAACGCCACGGTAATCTGAGTTCAAACGACGCAGGGGCTATGGTGGCTGAGCGGTTAGACTGCTAGCCTCCGACCAAGGCAAACTGGATTATATCCCCGGCCGGGCCATCCCGGAATTTTCACATCCGGAATTTTCACATGTGGGAATTATGCCGGACGATGCCGCTGGTCGGTTTCCCCCGCACTTTAATTCCGGAGCTGATACATACTCGCCTCAATCACTCTTATCGGCTCTCAAGACCTCGCTGCTAAGAGCCGCCCAAATCTCTTCACTCACTCACTCATTCAAACGACGCTACTTGTATCCTCTGAGGTAAAATTATGATCCTAGAGAAGGACGATACCGAATCCTCGATAGCCAAATTAAATGCTACCATGGAGAGAGAACTATGCTGAACACATGCGTATAAATGATTCCTAAAAATGTTACCTTATTTTACAGTACATCAAACTAGTTTCAGTGACCTTAGAAGAGCTCAATCCCTCGACGAGTAGGGCACCGTAATTCAGACTCATTACACAAATAACGTTGCTGGGCCAAGTAATAAATTGCAAGTTATTTTGCATTGTACGTGGGTTAAGCGAAGTGTTTGCTTACCAGTTTTGACCGATGTTTACATTCCTCAACAAAATCTTTGCAAAACAGTGATATTGTTTATTTTACATAATTTATTTTTGTTCTTAGGAAAGTGGGTATTGTTCTTCTAGGGATAGAATAATGAGACGTGGTTAATTAATAATCCGCACATACTTAAGCTACAGTACAATGTAAAATTACATAATTAAATTCTGTATATACGATAAGGAAATTTAACTTTTGCGCAGAAAGCAGATTTTTTATCCTTCGTTTATTGTTCAGATTATTGNTGTATATACGATAAGGAAATTTAACTTTTGCGCAGAAAGCAGATTTTTTATCCTTCGTTTATTGTTCAGATTATTGGTGCAATACGTAACTAGCAACTCAAACAAAATTGTTATTTTTTCCAAAGGAATTTACAAAATTTTGTAAAAAAAAAAAAGATAATATTATGGTACATGAAATTGTTAACAGGTAATTAATATTTTTTAAATCATGCGTGGAAAAAAAATTGTGTAACGTGCACACATTTGATTGTAAACACTGACTAATGTATCAACNTGTATATACGATAAGGAAATTTAACTTTTGCGCAGAAAGCAGATTTTTTATCCTTCGTTTATTGTTCAGATTATTTGTGCAATACGTAACTAGCAACTCAAACAAAATTGTTATTTTTTCCAAAGGAATTTACAAAATTTTGTAAAAAAAAAAAGATAATATTATGGTACATGAAATTGTTAACAGGTAATTAATATTTTTTTAAATCATGCGTGGAAAAAAAATTGTGTAACGTGCACACATTTGATTGTAAACACTGACTAATGTATCAACATTAATGTTAGCACCAAACAAGGACGAGTAGGAAGNCATTAATGTTAGCACCAAACAAGGACGAGTAGGAAGAATATTATCTATGCTAACATACAAACAAATTTTGAGTAGAGTTCAACATTTTGAATGCTGGAATTATTTTCTCTTTGTTTGTTCGCACCTTTGAACGCTAGCTGACATTACGTCAGCCTAAATATATAAAACATTTCTAAACGGTAATTTTATAGACTCAAGGCTACCAATCACTTAATCAGGTGATATTTTATACGTGGCGGCAGGATATTTATTCGCGTAGAAATACGCAACTAATAAAGACTTGGCAATGTCCTCGCTAGAAGCTACGTAAATGTAGCGAATCCATTGGCGGCAACTGAACATCTCAGTCCTTTACGGGGCCGCGGTGGAGCAGCGGACAGAGCTCTCGCCACCCACCAAGGTGAAGAGGGTTCGATTCCCGGCGGGGTCGCTCACGGATTGTCACAAGCGGGCATTGTATCGGACGATGCCGCTGGTCGGTGGGTTTTCTCGGGGGTCTGCCGTTTCCTCCGCCCTTTCATTCCAGTGCTGCTGCGTACCTCGCCTCACCCTACTCGGCTCTCAAGACGCCGTTGTTAAGAGCCGACGGAGCGTCTCTGCATCACTCAAGTCGTTACCCGCGCGGGCCACAATCTCTTATACAGGGTGTGCTGCCGTAGTGCGTGATACCTCTTACTGCTTATTACTGGCTGAATTAGGACCGCTATGGTTCAATCATAACACAAACACTGGAGTACACATACTTAGTCTAGCCTGCCAGCGAAAGAATTTGTGAAATTCTCGTATCTATAGTCCTTGCATATATATATATATATATATATATATATTTATATATATATATATGCGTATATAAACGATTAAATATTCACGATTGCAGCTTGTGACGTGACTCAGTGCGGTAGGCGAGTGCACGAAGACAAGATTATTTAAAATAGAGCAAATTGTCTGAGGCTGTTCACGAGCAACTGACCTCTTTCGAGAGCCATGTTTAGGGCTTAACTTCACCTGTTATACAGACATTCTTCGTTTTAGCGTCATAAGATAAGTTTCTCAGGTATAATTGGAAATCTTTTATCATATGAAATTTACAATCTACTAGTTGTTTAGTACTTTTGTATCTAATTTTCATTGTGTGTTATTTCAAAGTTGCAAAAAAGGCAGAAACGTGTTGATACAATATAAATGTATCGCTGACTTTTTAAAACTCTGAGATAACACACAATGGAAATTTAGCACAAAAATATCAAACAACTCGTGAAATGTAGATTTTCTGTAACCGTAATTTGTCAGTAATTTCTCTGAATTCAAAAGTACGACGCGAAAACGAAGAATTTCTGCAAAAGGGGTGAAGGCGAGACTTAGATGAACTTGCACGCCTACTGTGTGTTCTTCCATGTGGAACTACCACTGCCAAGGGCCCGTCTCTTTATTTATGAGTTGGTCAAGTGAAACTGTGAAATTATAAGGAAAGTAAATGGTTTACAAATATTCTGATTCTTACACTTGTATATACACTGAAGGGCCAAAAAAAAAAAAATGGTACACCTGGCTAATATCGTGTAGGGCCCCCCGAGCACGCAGAAGTGCCGCAAGACGACGTGGCATGGACTCGACTAATATCTGAAGGTATATGCAGGAGGCAGTTCACACCATGAATCCTGCAGGGCAGTCCACAAATCCAATCTGCGCCAATTTGAGAAAGGGTTGCACGTCTGTCACGTTTAATGATTATCGTCAGTAGTCGTTTGTCCCGTTCTTTCACGGTCTTTTTCCGGCCGCAGCGATGTCGAAGATGTGATGTTTTACCGGATTCCCGATATTCACGGTACACTCGTGAAATGGTCGCACGCGAACATCCAAATGTTATCGCTACCTCAGAGATGCTATGTCCCATCTCTCGTGCGCCGACTATAACACCACGTTCAAACTCACTTAAATCTTGATAGCCTGCCATTGTAGCAGCAGTAACCGATCTAGCTGCCGACCGCATCGCGTTGCTCTGATTGGTTCCATGCCTCTGTTATTTGCACACGCACGCCTATACCTGTTTTTTCGCTCTTCAGTGTATATGCAAAGTTAACAGAACGCAGATGAAATAATTCCAGTATTCACATATGTCTATTTAACACTTTAAATTCAAAGTTTTGACGTGGAATAACTTTTCGTCCGTCGTTACCAACTTACTGTGCGCGCACTAGCCAATGTGCCCGTTACAACACACGCGCGTGGGGAAGTGACATTTATCGAAGGTTGATTTCAAAAGCACTCGGTTAACAACGAGCAGGCTACAAGTGCGAGCAGCACGTGACGTCACAGCCACACAACATGACGTATGCAGACGGAACTACGGTGCCGCAGCGGAGAGAGGTGTCGTATGTGTGTGTCAGCTGTCGGGGAAACATTCTTCGTTTTTCTCGCTTTGTGCCAGCACGTCCAGTGCACGTGCCTCAACCGGAACTAAGGCGAGAAGTGATACTTTTTATTCCATAGCGACAGAAATCCTCGCTCCAGCTCTCTCTCTCTCTCGTTTTGTTGGGAAGGTAAGGCAAGTGCCTCTTTAACACAACATGGTTCACGTGTAACGCATACAAGAAGCCAGTAGGCTACATGAATTTTTCCCCGAAGTTTCAGACGTAATTTGCTGTTATTTGCAATACAACCTTGCCCAATTATATAAGTGATATCTTACTTGAACTTGCGTCGAAGTGGCACGAGGAACACGTGAGAGGGTAGTAGTGTTTTCCTAATTATATAAGTGATATCTTCNTCTTACTTGAACTTGCGTCGAAGTGGCACGAGGAACACGTGAGAGGGTAGTAGTGTTTTCCTAATTATATAAGTGATATCTTCATGGGCACCGCCAGGATTACTTTCAGGGAGGTGCATCTGCATCTACACATTATGCTATTAACTAATATAAAATATAGAATTATACATGTATATTATGTAGATAAATGTAATGTCAAATTCAGATCGCGCGGGTATTTGATAGAATATATTTCGCTCATCGAAAACATACATAATCTCTGTAGTCGATGGTTGGCATTATTGCTCGGGGAATCCCCGCTGCCGCGCGACGGATGCGGGGGATTTCCCGCCTGCGACCGCGCCAGTTCACTCTGTTCTAATTGTACCTATTAATATGGATCACGGTGAACCACTACAGCATGCAATTAACAACTGGACATGGGAACTTCAAAGCAAAGTTGAACAGCCTGCGTCTCGTGCAATCTCCGCTGTGTGATGTATGTGGTGTAGATGACACAGTGCACCATGTACTGGATGACTGTCTTAAGACAGAGGATTTGCGAGTTTGGCTTGGAGAACAAACTCGAGAAATGGGCATTCACTGGAGACTGGAAGATGTAATGACAAATAAAGATCTCCATAAGGTTTGGAACGAATTCGCTACTCGAATTGGGAAACGATTAGAGGAATTCGACAAATGGTACCAGCAAATTTCTGATGATCCATGATGGGTAAATTGTGGAACCCGGATTGGTGAGGAGGACAGGTTTTTAAAATGAGGAAACCGGTTAATTTACCGGATACTGGTATCAAGAAAGTGAATGACCTTTACGAATGGGAAGAAAAAGTGCAGCGCACTGTTTTACTCTTCGGAGTACAGTTACAGTGCGGGAGGTTTGGAGGGTGCGCTGGCCTTCGGGCCTTAAAAACCTGTACCTATTAATAATTGTAGTTGTCGATAGCGCGCAAATCAGTTGTCTGTAATAAATCTGCTTAAACAGCGACTCTATTTATAGTCTAAAAGGTAATTTGTTATGTAGCTTATTAATTTTTGTTCAAGTTATGAGTGACATAAGACGTTTTTTTTGTATAAAAAACGCAATAATCATTTTGATGAAGGTGATTCACCTCATATTAAGACATCCAGGCCGGATACAGACAGCCTAGATAGTCCAGGTATGTTGTGTTGATGTTTCTACCCAAATCATTTAATGTCTGGTTTATTATCCGCATACAGAGGAAAATACTACACTGAAAGAAAAAAATAGTAACCAGTACCCATAAAACATAGTAAAAAAAAGTCTTAACTAAATTTGCAACTTATCATTCATTATTTAAAGTCTTGTATTATTTTCTCTAGAACGATTATGTATAGAAGTTATAAAAATATACATAAAAAATTGAAAGCTTTATAAATTAATAAAACTTTTAAAATCACTACTTAAATGTTAACTGATTTGTTATCACAAAAATTGGTAAAGTATACATCATATCATTTCATAAAATATCTTTTATTTTTTTTTTAATGCGTTAATTGATTAGTTTATTTATTATATAAGAATCCTTTTTGCTTAAAGGTACCAGCTATGCGTGTAAAAATTTTCAAGCAGATGCATCGCTCGATTTTTCTAGCAGAAGTACAACTAATTCATTATTGGATATTGTGTTGTGTTTGGACCTCGGTTATCAAGTCATTGATGATCTACGTTTGAAATTACTAAGACATCCTTGGAACCCTAGTAAAACGTACAATTTTAAAAATGACGTTAACCTTGATGCTAAACGAGCTTTCCGACATGAATGGCTTACAACATATCCGTGGTTAGCCTACTCAGCTATAGCAAAGGGACCTCTGTGTACGATATGTGTTTTACTTCGGCCTCCAGTGCAGCGCGGTCTACAAGGACAGTTTATAGTTTCTCCTTGCCTCAAATATCAAAAGTTTCATGAAGCTGCACAGTCTCATGCGACAAGTAAGTGGCATTGTGACGCACTGGCTTCGTCAAATACATTTGAAAAGATCATGGATAGAAGGGGACTAAGCGTTCATGAATCTTTAAATACGGCATATCACAAGGAAGTTGAAGAAAATCATTTAAAACTTCTATCTATCGTATCAACAATTTTATTTTGCGGGCGACATGACCTTCCACTTCGTGGGAAAGTGGACGAGGGTTCTGTTTTTACTGACCTGCTACATTTTCGAGTTGACTCGGGAGACGAGATTTTGAAGAATCATTTAGAATCAGGAGCAAAAAATTCCTTATACATATCGCATCAAATTCAAAACGAATTGATTGAAATTTGTTCCGATGTTCTGAAAAGCAAAATAATTGAGGAGGTGATACATGCTTCGACTTTTTCGGTTTTGGCTGACGAGACTGCTGATATTAGTGGCACAGAGCAATTATCGATTGGTGTTCGCTATCTTCGTTATGATAAAGATGATAAAACACCAATAATTTGTGAAGAATTCCTCGGATATGCACCGGTACAAGAATTGAACGCAAAAGTCATTTCGGAAACTATTATTCGCTTCCTGCAAGATTGTAATTTTGATTTAAATAAACTTGTTGGCCAAAGATACGACGGGTGTGCTGCAATGGCAGGTCACATAGGTGATGTTCAGAAAATTATTAATGATAAATATCCTTCAGTCCTATTTTTCCACTGTGCAAGCCATGTATTGAATATTGTCATTAATGACCTGAATACTGTCAGTGAAGTGAGAAATACTGCTGGGACTACAAAGGACATTATAAATTTTTTTAGAGAGAGTACGTTGCGGCGGAATAAAATTCCAACTATACCTCTATTTTGTGAAACGCGTTGGACAGCAAAGTACAAAAGTATCAGAAAATTTTCTGAAAACTTTCTGATTATTGTACAAGTTTTAGAAGAACTTTCGCAGGACGCGCCGAACTCTACAACGAAAACCAAAGCGTATCAGCTCTACACGATTGCAACTACTCCAACATACATTGTGACACTTTTAGTAATTGCTGCCTATTCTGCCAAACTTGAACCCGTGTGCAATCAATTACAAGAAGTAAATATGAATATAAAGGCAATACACCTATCACGTAAATAAATTAACTGATATGCTTCAATCTCACCGCGATAATATCTCTATGGAGTTTGCGGTCATTTTCGAGAAAGCTCAAAATTTTTTCTAAAAACTGGATGTTGAATTTAAGCGTCTTCGAGTAGTGGCAAAACAGACTTACAGATCAAATCAACCATCTGAAAATGTGGATGAATTTTTAAGAATATCTATTTTTATCCCATACTTAGATTCTATTATTTCTTCACTAAAAAATCGATTTTCTTCAACACACAAGAAAGCATTTTCGCTTATGCAACTTCGCCCAGAAAATATGAGAAAATAAGACAAATCAGCATTTTTAGCTATAGCAGAAGATATACAGATCCTCTACGGAAGTCTTCTACATAATTTTATTGCCGAGGCTACCACATGGTACGAGATGATGAAGGCAAATTAAGCAAATAATGCGGTTTTGAATGAATCTGTTGTTGAATACGCAGATGTAATTGCTCAAGCCACTCCGTTTTACCCAGCGGTATGTGAGGCATCAAAATTGGTTTAACTATTCCAGCAACAACATGCAGCATTGAACGTACATTTAGCACGTTACGACGTGTCAAGACGTGGAATCGCTCAACGATGGGAGACGCGAGGCTAAGCGGCCTGTGCATGCTCAGTGTTCACAGGAAAAAAGTAGAGGAGGATACTGAATTTATTGACAATGTGATGAACAAATTCGGACAGCAACCTAGACGCGTTCAGTTTTTATTTAAACAGTAACTTAATTTAAAAAATGTAATTTTTTTCTATGTATTTTCTTTCCTGACAGGGGGGTGCAAGTGCACCCCCTTGCACCCTGCTGCCGGCGCCCATGGATATCTTACTTGAACTTGCGTCGAAGTGGCACAAGGAACACGTGAGAGGGTAGTTAGTGACTTCCTAATTAATATGAGAATTAGAGCGGAGTGAACTGCAGAGGTTTGGGCGTCTCTTTTAACATCGGGAACTTGAGAAGCGACGTGGGTGAAGCGAGGTGAGTAATGAGGCCCCAGAATGAAAGGGAGGGGGAAACCCGCAGATCCCTGAGAAAACCCGCCTACCAGAGGCACGATTCCCACATTCGAAAATCAGGAATGACCCCGCCAAAGATCGAACTCGACTCGCCGTGGTGGGCGGCAAGCGCTCTAACCGCTCTGGAAACCGCGGCCCCGCCCTCAATAATTACAATTCTTTCTAAGTTTCTTCAAAACACACACAGAATATGCTTGGAAATCTTCACACACTGCTGCGAAACGAAAGAAAATTCCGGCTGTTGACTAGTACTCGTAAGTGAGTTCCAGCACTGCATGTTATACAAATATAATTCCAAGCCAATTTTTTTTTATTTGTTTATCATTGATTTTGTATCTCTGGCTTCATGGAATTTCCCTACATATTTTCTCTGAAATAAAGCAGCCAAACATTGCACATAGGCATAAATTTATCTCGATTCTACACAAAAACCTGTAGGTAAAAAAAACAAAATATTATTATATGTAATCCATAGGGAAAAATTAAGAAATTGAGTTGTTTTTATTGCCGGAAAGGTATTCCGGGCTCATTTTTTGTACAGAATTCGATAATAGTGGTTTAAGGACGTTCATGATATTAAATAATTCTCTACAGTTTTGCCATATGACAAACTTTCTCGTTGTGATACGAAAGAGCAGTCTGAAAATATTAGCAATGGAACCCAATAACTTTTCGAAAAGGCATTTTACATGTATATCATTTATCGTCCAAATTTTAAAATTGTACGAAACCTATACGTCATACCTAGAGACCTGAAAAATTAGCGAGTTCAATGATCTGTAGGCTATACTCTATTTTCGTATGCAAAATCATGTATATATCACTGTTCATTGGTTGCTTGTTGTATTAGCGGAATACGGTGATTCGGTCTGCATTTTACTGTGTGTTTATTATAGGCTCAGAGTTGTCCAGGAGGTGTAATGTAACGGGCAGACCAACAGCATTAGCTATACAAAAGTACGGGGTTTTGAATTCTAGCTTGTCCCGAAATAAAAACGCGAATTTTTCAGGTCTCTAGTCATACCATATATCAAAATAATTTTTGATGTTAGGAGAACGCTATGGAGAATATGTCTTGAAAAGTAATTTTTTTTGGGTTCACGGGCATTCGTTTTACATATGAAAAAAAAATTTAAATTTAAAACATATAAAAGTTTAAACCTAGCCGTACGCGAATCACGTGCAGAATTTCAAAATTATTACTTTAGGTAATTCCCACGACTTTAATAAACAAGACAGCTTAAAACACACACTTTTTTTTTGTCTTTCGTGGTTTGGAAGGAAATAAATCCCACCAATTTGTATTTATTTAAGTCCTTTGCACTCCCTTAAGGATTTAATTTATATTTTATAAAAACCTATTGCACATAATATTTTAACCCTCTTAATGGCTGCATTTCGGAAAAAAACTCCTATCTAAGCTGTTGCTTTTACCCGCAAAAGAGGAGAACCTCCCAGTAAATATATTTATACGTGCAGTAGTTTGTGCGGTGCGTTAGATAAGTCTAAAATCAGTTTCGCTGTTCCTTAGATCAGCCTAAGAAAACAGTTCTTGTTGTATACACAGTACGTAATTTCTCGTGATAATGCGTTTAAAACAAAAAATAAAATAACAGAAACCAATTGCATTTGCCACCGATAAAAATTTCGCTTTAAATAATATTCTAAAGCATAAACATATAAATCTTGACAATTCATTGTCAACATTACTGGATTATTTAATCTGAGTTTAGGATCAAATGCATGTAGTTACACATCGAAATTTTTTTTTTACGTTTTATTTCAAAACTAATTTTTTTCTAACTGACTAAGAGCTGCATTCTGGCCTTCCTCTTTAAGGAGACAGAAATGCCGAGCCACTATTAATCATCACGTAACAGTATCAATAAGAACTCGTGCTCTTCGGCCGGTTAAAATAAAAGATGTTCTCTTTGAGAGGCATCTGCTGTCGAGAGCAGCCGACTACAGCGAGGGGAATGTCAGTGCAGAATAAATGACAGTATTAATCAGAAGGAAGAGTCAGAGGTGTTTTGTAAGAAATGACAACTCTCATAGACTTGAGAGTTCGGGGGTCGAGTGCTGGAGTTGCTGGAACGTTGGCGGACTGCTGCTAAATTACATACATTCTTAAAGACATAAAATCAGACAACCCAGAAAAAGGTATGTATATTTTATATCATTCTCTTTCCACGTCGCTTTCTTGTACTACCCCCCTCCCCTCACTAAAATTGTACAATCCTACTGTGTCAGCAATATCGGTATATAATTTACCACATTCATAAAATTATTGCATTAGAACAGTATAATATTAGGTTACTTTTTATACCTTGGCTTTAAAATATATTTAACTGTTGTTCATGCCTAGCCCTGCCTTTTTGTCGGAGATATAATCGGAAGCCCATTTAAAAACCGTACTAACATAAAATAACTTCTAAAAACATGTACACACATTAATGATTATTCCGGAATTTGAACCAATATCTTGTACACCGAGTATATAAGCTTGGGATCTCCGCTAAACATGTTGTTTAAATTTTATATAATGCCGTAAATTAGTAAATAATAAATACTGAGTACATATTTGAGTTAAAATTAATCTACACAAAATAACTATAAGTCAAAATCGAATGAATTACTATTCATTTTAAAAAGGCAAAATAACTCCATAAAATATTTTTACGAAAAATCAATTGAACGAAAAGAAATCTAATAAATAAACTCATTTTATTTCCAATTTGTGAAGAGGCACTTCAAAATAGCAGCTTGGTTATACACTGGTGGAAAATGTAAAATGAACACCACCAAAGCGGTGACGTAGAAACACCGCATGTGCACGGGGCACTGATAGACGGCAGTATATGCAACTATTAACAGCGCTGTGCTGTGGGCAGAGTAGGAACCGCGTACTAGCCATATACCGCTGGGCACAATACAACTGTAGTTGCCTCGCTGAAAGAGTAGTCTGTTGTTTCAAGCATCGGCCTGCGTGAAGCAAGCATTGTAGACATGTCTCGATGGCATAGACGACCACACTTCGTGCAATTAACTGACTTTGAACGAGGTCGTATTTTGGGCCTGAGGGAGGCTGGATGGTCCTCCCGAGGAATCGCCCAACGCGTAGGACGTGAAGTGTCTGCTGTGCATCATTGGTGGTGCCGGTGGTCCAACGATGGTGCACATGCTCGCCAACCTGACGGCAGCAGCATACGTATTCCCGCCTGGACCGCCGCATCAGACGAGCAGCCATTGCTGATCGCACGGCGACCGCCGCACAGATTAGGGCAACTGTTGCACCCAAGGTGTCAGCTAGGACCATCACCAGCAGTTTTCTGTACGCTGGGCTACAATCAAGGGTGCCGCTTGCCAGGCTTCCTCTCACACCTCATCACCATGCAGCCCGCCTCGGATGGTGTCGCGAACGACGCAACTGGAGGGATGAATGGCGCGGAGTTGTGTTTAGTGATGAGAGCAGACTCTGCCTTGGCGCCAGTGACGGTCGTTTGCGA
>NQII01002346.1:89900-152919 GCA_002778355.1 Clitarchus hookeri
TGGGGTAGGGGGGGGGGGGGTGATAGCCTACAAGGACCGTACGCCTCTGGTGTTTGTTGAGGGAACACTGAACAGTGAACGCTACATCCAGAACATCATCTAGCCCATTTTGTTGCCGTTCCTACAACGCCAAAGAGATGTCCTCTTCTAGCAGGACATTGCCCGTGGACACACGTCTCGTGTTACCCAACGCAACCTCGAAGGTGTTCGTCAACTCTCCTGGCCAGCACGATCACCTGACCTCTCCCCCATTGAACATGTGTGGAACAAGATGGGACGGCGTTTGGTGCTGTCTGCAATATCGGCAACAAACCTACGCCAATTGCAACAACAGGTGGAATTAGCGTGGAACACTATTTATTCCTCAATATGACATCCGACACCTTTATGGTCGTCTCTACGCACGACTGCAGGACTGCATCGTCGCTACAGGAGGCTACACAAGATACTGACATTGTTGTTCAAGAAACACTGTAACCTCTCTCTGTAGGTGCACGACCCTGTCATCATTATTATATACAACGTACAACATGAATAATTATTCAATACAACCTCCATTCACGTAGGACCATTGGATCAGGGGTGTTGATTTTCCATTTTCCACCAGTGTAGAATATGAAAATAAAATTTTAACAGTCGTTGCTTTAGCAAATGTCCATTTCTGTCAAATCACGAAGTTTCATAGAGCGTGAAATTACCTTTCATTCTCAATGAAGAAAACATGCAGGTGTGTGTTGGCGGGAGCTCAACAGTCGATCGGCGCACGGAATACGCAACTGCAGTTGACACTGCGGTCGCTTTTGGAATCACGCCGGCAGGAAAATTAATTGTGAAACGCCAGACGATGCTGGCCGGTGTGTGGATATCGCGCCTGCACGAGTAGTGACCTGCAACCCTCAAAACGATGTAGACAACCGTGTTGCATAAGCGAGACGATGGAAGGCGCTGCCAGGGTGCGTTCCGAGACAGAAAAGTGACACATGGGGAAAATTTTATTAAACGTGACAGCTGTCAGATACAATGTAAACGCCTCTAGCCGCGTGTATTTCACAGCGCATTTAACACCATGATAATGTCATAAACGGGCTATAAAAGTTTTAAAAAAAACTCTCTTTTCTGAAGAAGTAACACACATACCATTAAAATTTCCTCACTATTATATGTAAGGGTGGTATTTTTAAAATAAAAGCAGGCCATGACAATTTTGCAACCAAAAATAAATATTTTCTTTTTGTTATGAGATCAAATAAAACACAAGAGACAATAAGTTGCGTTACATAGTTAAAAACATTTTTATTTGACTATAGTTAATTGGCCACTCCACTGATTGTGAGCCGGCCAATAAATTAACTTAGAACAACAAAATAAGTCCAGTGTAATGTGGAGGAGCAGGACGGCGGTAAGTGGAAATGCGGAGATCAAAAAAGTAATTACTTCAGCAGTGGAGCTTACAGACGACTCTCATCAAGCTTGTACACCGAGTCTATAATTAACGACAACTGAATTGCACGATAAAATATGCGCGCAATATTCTACGTGTATGTCTGCAGTTTGCTGTGCTTATTGGTCACGTGTATTTGTGCGAAGACATATGCTTATTTGACTGGGCCAATCACAGTTACGTTACTCTGATAATGAACGTATTTCATTCGCGGGTGTTCTTGTTAGATGCTTAAGAGATGAGCTTGTTCATCTATGAAGTGTTTTAAAACAGAATAACTGACAAAATATTTGAGTAAGGTAAAGAAATCAAGTATCCCTTTTAATAAATACGTGCCGATCTCAACATGTTCCCGCTGCAGAAACGACTTATGTAAGTCATAAACGCGTAGTCTAATATACGAGGGTTATTCAGAAAGTAAGGTCCGAATCGCCGTAGCCAATCGAATGTCGCGCGAACATTGTCGCATGCGCACCGACTCCCGGCATGCCTTGCTCGTCAAACGACGCCATTTGCATTGGTATTGTTGCAGTGTGCGGTTTACAGTGTCAGTTCAAAATGTTTAAAACAATTGATCTGTGAAAGTCGGTCAGTGATTCTGTTTTTGACAGCAAGGAACATTTCAGCAGCGAAAGTTCATCAACAGATAAGTCAAGTGCATGGCCCCAATGCGACGAGTGACAGCAAAGTGCGTAAGTGGGTGACAGCTTTCAAGGACGGACGGTAAAATGTCCATGATGAACCGCGATCAGGCCGACCATCAGTGATCACAGAAGCTTTGGTCAAAGCCGTGGACGAAAAGATTTGTGAATGCCAGCGATTCACAATTTCAACTTTAGTATTAGAATTTCCGAATGTGGGCAGTTACAGACTGGTTATCCTCACAGGCGGCAGACGTCTATGACTCAGGCATACAAAAGCTTGTAGAATGTTATGACAAATGTTTAAACAAATATGGAAATTATGTAGAAAATAGAGAAACATGCAAGGAATTAAATAAAAAAAGTTTTTTGAAAAAATCTGCGATGGTTTATGTTTTATAATGAATCGGACATTACTTTCCGAATAACGCTCGTAATATATGTTTCCATGATTATGTTAAGTTACTTCAGGGGCGATGGAGAAGGAGAAAAGCATCAACTCGAGATCATGGTCCTGGAGGGGGGTGGGGGGACGCCCCCGACAAACCCGCCAGCACGTTGCCTTACACCAAAAGCGGATTGGGGAAAGTAAACACAACTTATGCGCTAGATGGCGTAATGTCTAAGCGGTTATTCCTGAGGTACGAGCGTTTCAAATAATCTCTGTGTTCGCATGCTGAAGCGCGCGCTTTGTCAGTTCTCAGCGAAATGGAGTATTCGGATTGAGGAACTTGCTGATATGGTGTTTATTTACGGCCAAGCAAATGTAAGTAGTTTGGGAGCATACAGGTAAGCACAACCACATGAACAAGTGTCGCGTACAGTCATACAGGTAAGCACAACCACATGAACAAGTGTCGCGCACAGTCATACAGATAAGCACAACCACATGAACAAGTGTCGCGCACAGTCATACAGGTAAGCACAACCACATGAAACAAGTGTCGCGCACAGCCATACAGGTAAGCACAACCACATGAACAAGTGTCGCGCACAGTCATACAGGTAAGCACAACCACATGAACAAGTGTCGCGCACAGTCATACAGGTAAGCACAACCACATGAACAAGTGTCGCGCACAGTCATACAGGTAAGCACAACCACATGAACAAGTGTCGCGCACAGTCATACAGGTAAGCACAACCACATGAACAAGTGTCGCGCACAGTCATACAGGTAAGCACAACCACATGAACAAGTGTCGCGCACAGTCATACAGGTAAGCACAACCACATGAACAAGTGTCGCGCACAGTCATACAGGTAAGCACAACCACATGAACAAGTGTCGCGCACAGTCATACAGGTAAGCACAACCACATGAACAAGTGTCGCGCACAGTCATACAGGTAAGCACAACCACATGAACAAGTGTCGCGCACAGTCATACAGGTAAGCACAACCACATGAACAAGTGTCGCGCACAGTCATACAGGTAAGCACAACCACATGAACAAGTGTCGCGCACAGTCATACAGGTAAGCACAACCACATGAACAAGTGTCGCGCACAGTCATACAGGTAAGCACAACCACATGAACAAGTGTCGCGCACAGTCATACAGGTAAGCACAACCACATGAACAAGTGTCGCGCACAGTCATACAGGTAAGCACAACCACATGAACAAGTGTCGCGCACAGTCATACAGGTAAGCACAACCACATGAACAAGTGTCGCGCACAGTCATACAGGTAAGCACAACCACATGAACAAGTGTCGCGCACAGTCATACAGGTAAGCACAACCACATGAACAAGTGTCGCGCACAGTCATACAGGTAAGCACAACCACATGAACAAGTGTCGCGCACAGTCATACAGGTAAGCACAACCACATGAACAAGTGTCGCGCACAGTCATACAGGTAAGCACAACCACATGAACAAGTGTCGCGCACAGTCATACAGGTAAGCACAACCACATGAACAAGTGTCGCGCACAGTCATACAGGTAAGCACAACCACATGAACAAGTGTCGCGCACAGTCATACAGGTAAGCACAACCACATGAACAAGTGTCGCGCACAGTCATACAGGTAAGCACAACCACATGAACAAGTGTCGCGCACAGTCATACAGGTAAGCACAACCACATGAACAAGTGTCGCGCACAGTCATACAGGTAAGCACAACCACACGAAACAAGTGTCGCGCACAGTCATACAGTGCTGTCTGGAAAATGTACACGGAGAAAAATATTTAGTTGCTGATACCTGATATGTCTCCTTCAAAAGTACTTGTTTACACTGAAAAATATTTTGTTCCCTCAACTTATCTTTTCTTGTTCCAAACATCTGCATTAGTTACCTTCTACCAGATGACTTGTTGAGCAGAATACTTTTTTGGTTGATCCAACATCATCTATATGTATTTAGTACACACAACTATTGTACAATTACGTTCAACTAATCAGTTAGCTTACCGTAAACATTATAAATGCCATGGTAGTGAAATTATTTCGTTTGGAGTGAATAAGCGTTAGGTTACCTGGAACGATCTTATGATTATTATTACAGATTTTGTTGCGGCAACAAAATCAGCTTGGTCCATTACTGGCATTAATCTGATTGACTGAAAGGCAATCACGCCACTTGATTCCCTTCGTTCCAAAATACGGCTTCAGACGTCGTTTGTGATGTTCGTGACAATTAAGATAGTAAAAATCTTTGTTAGTGAATTTTTTGGAGTTTAATATTAGTATAAACAATTTAAATGAAACAAGTACAACTGGGGGAAAAAAGTGAATCTATTAAAATTGAAAACAATTATTTACCTCCATGTCCTACTTTATATTATTACGCATTAAAAAACATTCATACTCCGACAGTAGTCCCGTTAGCCAAGGTAACAGCCAAATTAAAATAAAGCATAAAGAAAGGTTTCTACGGGCAAAATTAAAAAGTGGTATCAGAAAGGCGTTCTGGATGAATCCACGCAAAAAATGAAGAGAATAGGATGGAAAAGGGTCAAAATAAATAAGTTAATCGAAGGGTTATAAAATTGTCAGCCCAAAATCAGCTTGTTTAAGTCTGAGTGATAATATATATTTTATTCCCAAAATAGCGAAAAGAAATTCCGAAACAGTTTTTTTTTCAAACAGAGAAGATAAATTAATTCCAGTTTCTACTCTAGCCATAAGAAAACACGTTCGGCAAATGTACACCTCAAGTGTAGGCCCGATCACTTCACGGGAACTAATTGTTAACAGTAGGTCAGCTAAAAAGGTAAACACTGCAAGATACTTCAACTGCTAAAGAAATAATGAAAATGAAACTTAAATTTCGTGTGAGTGATACTGAGGTTTTGGGAAGTATTGAAGACGAGAAACATTTTAAAATTAAAATTAAGCATAAAAGTAAAATTTACTAATTAAAATTTTTTTAAATACACAGAAGTGAAGGAATTGCTAACGTGAGAACTACAAACGAAAGGCAATCCAATAATATTCAACGTTTTTTTTACTAACCTACTCTAAAACTAAGTGTTATATGTGAGCCCGCGGTAGAGACGGGAGTTAAGTGCGTCTCAGGGCTAAGCCCCATACGCCTACAACGGAAGGAAATCACGCAATCCCTTGCTGCATCGCGGCAGCAAGGGATTGGGCTGCCATGGCCTCGTTTCTGCCACGACAACCTCCCTGAGTGTAATTATAGCCAACTACTATACTAAGAAGAAAAAAGAAAAAACCGGCATAGACACAGTAAAACCCCTTTCGACAGGAAACAATTAAAAATTATTGCATGCATTATCAGTAAATATACAGGAGACAGATAGGTGGAAACCATGCTATTTATTAATGGGTGGACAAAATATGAGTAGAGAGGGGGTGGGACATCTTTGAATAATATGCGACACATGTTATAGCTGGTACAATTTAGCATACAGAAAAAAAAGTTTGTCATGCACTAGATGGATATGGAGGCTGTATGAAACTATTGTCTGGAAAGCATATATAAATATAATATAGTTCTCTGATTTACATTTGAGTAGTCATTGAAGTATTTTAACGTGGCACTTTGTACCTTGCTTGACATTTACAAATGCACTCTTAAAAGAGCTCAGACATTTAAAGTAAATAAAAAATTGCACAATTACCTCGTGTGCCATCTAGCGAGCAGAACAACAAACTTTTCAGGGACACCGGCCGGCAGTCGCGTTCCTAGGCGCCATTCCTCCGTAATGTGTTTGCATTTGCGCCATCCTCCACGCCCACACACACACACACACACACACAGAGGCAGGCGACAGTGTCTCGCCAGTTGTGCGAGAGCACGAGGTGGCGATATCATGAATTATGCACCGTCCTCTTCCCTGCTCAAATAGGATCTCTCGCCTCTCTACACTCCTCTACAACCCCCTCCACCCCCGGAGGAAAAATATCACACCACCGAACAAGCCATTCGCAAACACCCTCTCCGCCTTGTTTGAAATACATGAGCAGATGAGCGGAGACCTCCACGGCTATGTGTTTATTATCAGACTTCATTCCCCTCACCGCCTTCCAATCATCTCAGCCCTTCCTCAATACGTCAGCGCCTCTCCCGAGGGCCGCGCGGGAGTTTTGACCAACCACAGCCCAGCCGCCGGATCAAATCTGCCCCAGCTTCATTAACACGGTAATTAATGTCCCGTGGAAGAAAAATTGGATGCCAGCTAACTGAAGCTGGCTCTCCGCTGAAAGCGGAGAAAAATGAAATATCGTTGTCTGCCACGCCTCACTTTGCCTGCCACGTGGTGAACCACCCTCTCTACGGGATGTACATTACGCCTCGGGAAATTAAATAAAGTTACGCTCCTATCAGCCGAGATTATTGCCTGGAGACTGATAAAAGTGAACGCGTGCAATGTGAAAAATTCAAGCAAGTTAACGGAAATTTGCAACTGATGACAAAAACGTAATCCATTATGGAGAAAAATTTATCCGCTCTCCGTAACTATAAAATATGGAAAACCAGCCCCCCTCCCCAATATCCGATAGACTCGTATGACGCGGACAAAAAAAGCCGTCTGCATAAAGTAGTCTTCACCAGTGTAAACCGAGAGAAGGAGTTGTTCTTGCCATGTTGCCATTCACGAGACGTATACTCCTGCACGCACCGCCTCTGACAGGTGATAATACTTCACACATTTCAATAATGCATGAAACTGAAAAAAGTGCCTCTGCCAACTTATTGTAATTACTATTTTATCAGTACGTTACACACGCAAGTGTAATGTTCATATTGATAAGGTTTTGGTTGATTATAAATTTGGCACATGTTCAACTCCTGTTCTGAAACTAAATTACGTGTTTTTTAATCTTAGAGCAATAACCATTTAAGAATAAACATCAATATATTAATGCCGTTGCAGAAATCACAAATACAGTAAAAAAGTTGTAATTATATTTAAATAATAGTCAATTTCTTATACAATTTTTCTGTAACATTAATGAAAAACTGGTTGGTTAGGTAGTGATAAAATAGTCTTGGTAAAGTTATGGAAGTGTGTGGATTGTTTTACATGTTCTTCTGCGTGACTGCAAGGACGTTTTTTTTTCTGACAGAGTGCTGTAGGAGCCTGATGCTTGCTCATGACTGTACCAGTTTGTTTCCGGGCAGCGGATAGGCCTTCCACAGATGACGTCACGCTGGTTGTGAAATTAACGGTGTGTACAGTTGGGAACAAATATCTGTACGCCTTGGAAGCAGTCATTAGTCGCCACCAACTTAAATTATTAGTCCGGTTATGTATTTTGGCCACCGACAGTTGAATCACAACTGTATCAGATTGTTTGTAGCTGTGATTAGGCAGAGGGTCCTCACCTGCCGTGCATAGTAACTCGTCAAGTTCACGTTCAAGGGAATCACTAGTAAGTAAGCTGTATTACACGCCCCAAGGTCACGTCTGCTCATAAGGAAGCGTTGAGCGGAGCGCACCCCATGATTGTGATATAGGCCTACATTCCCGAATATCATGCAAATCAGATCTGTAACAGCGTCATACTGTATTATTACACGTGATGCATGCTAATGGATCAAACCACAAACTCTCTCGTACAGTTCTCTTTACCCTGAAGGAAACTGTGCAGAAAAGCCTTCAAATGCAATTTTTTTTAACCATGTTCACTACTCTTTTGTCTTTGAATATATATGTAACAAGATAAAAAGAAAAAAATTGATATCAATTGTTCACAGTAAAGTGAGCAATTTTGAAACCCATGCTTAAGATCTACGTGTATTACACATTATGTATTCTTCCGCCATATGTAAAATAACAATGCCATGTGTCTAACCACTTAAATCATGCGTCAAAATGTAAAATTATAAGAAAATTAATATTTAAAAAATTCCCTAATTCTTATACTTATATGCATTAAAGTAAAAGCGAGAGCAAAAAAAAATTATTTCAGTATTCACACATGTTTTCCTGACACTTGTCATTCAACGTTAAGGCATTGAAATATTTTCGCTCCGTCGTTGCCAACTTTACTGGGCGCATGCCTGTCAGTGTACACGTTAAAGTACACGCAGCTAAGGGCAGTGACATTTTTCAAAGGTTCATTTCAAAAGTGCTCGCTTTACCGCGAACCGCCTTTAGTTCCAGATAATTGTTTTGTTCCTTCCCTGGAGCAAAGTTCGTATTCCAGAACAAGCTCATACGAGCAAACACTGGTTTCGCAGACGATACGTTGCTAGGGAGTAGCCTTAAGAACACTGCCTACACGCTGGCAGCTGCGAAATGTTTATAGGAAATCCCATGTTAAGGAAATTTCGCCTCAGTGCGTTAATTTTAAGGACAGGCGTTCCAAACAACATGTATTCCCCACAGCAGAGATGTTTCCACAACATGCATATCATGTTGGAAGGAAGTTTTAAAATGTATGTTTTACAAAAGTGCATACTGCATATCTATGTTAAAAAAATATAAGCTCGTAGGGATCTTCTAAAAATTTTGTGAAGAATACATTTTGTTGGAAACTCCTATCTTGAAAATTATAGCACTGCGGCGAAATTTACTTAAGATGGGATTTCCTATTTAAATTGCGCAGCCGCCAGCAGGTAGATGGCCGTTAATGGTGCACGTCCAACATTCTGCATGACTTTGTGGAGAGGAAGCGAGTGATGTAGCGTTCTGGAACTCGCTGCAGAGAGAAATATCCCGTCCTCCGAGGACTCTGTGCGCATCCATATTGTGTGGAAGTCACGTGTTCTATAAACTAAAAACAAACACAACCACGATACTAGATTCACAGCCTTTAAACTGATCTCTCCCTTAGGTTATATCTTGCCTGCTGTGAGGTTAGTGTATCCGGGGGGCTAGAAGCGCTAAGGACTATCCATAACGCGCGTTTTACATCATAGTAGCCTTTATATGCAACACAGTGTGCTGGCCTGCGTCTTTACCTAGCCAACTGCCCTCTGTGAGACAGTTTTATTTAACAATATTAGCGAAAATCAGTGATTACACTGCAATTTTTATTTTTCAATTCAAAATTGCTGTACCCTCGCTAATGTATGGAAATTATGTTATTCTCTGAAATTTGTCATCTTAATGTTAATTCAATTTCTTTGGAAAAATTTATAGAATTAACTGTCCCGTTTTTATCAAATATATCTATTTGATTGTACTTCGCAACATGTAAAGACCATAAACTGAAGAACAAGGCGTATGTTTCAGTTACGCAAGTTAAATAAATAACATCCTAAATTTCAATTTTCGATCAGCTCTCACGAGGTGTAATTACCGCTTATGTTACAGTAGTTAAAAATACCTATTACATAATACATTTGATATCTGAATTAAACAAAGCCATTAAAAAAAACGTGACATTATGAAAAACTGTCGGCAAAAATGTAAATCTACTTATTCGCAAAATTACACTCGATTATTTGACGGTGGTAAACAATGTTATAATGATTGCGTAACTACGGAAAAATTCCTTGCCCATGGTCAGTAACACAGATTATCTAAACGTAAAGACGTTTCACGATAAAGTCAGCCCTCTTGAAATCAACCTATAAAAATCACTGCCTTAACTGCATATATATTTTAACATAAATAATGACGGCAATGCTAACAGTTCTGTTTGGCGCGAACCACGAGAAGTAGTTCCATATCTTAGCATCTTAATATTCGTAGAGTTAAAAAGAGCTGTCACCTTCAAATCAGTTTATTTTTGCTGTATGCAAATAGGATAAAAATATGGCGTGATTTTAACATATTTATGTTTATAACTCTTTCATATACCACCTGAATGACGCAAAGTTCAAGTTGTTTTTTCCCGGACCGCGCTAGTGTGTCAACTAAACGGACGTGCACGACCAACGTGATTTCAAATGTTAGTTCGCAACTTTTGAAGTAAAGTATTCATTAACGTAATGAACTAGTATAAATATTTCTATACACGCCGTTAGTGAAGTGGTCTTGTTTCTTCTATATTTAAATGTAGTTCCTTGTTCCAGAAATCCTTGAAATTTCACATAATGTGCCGACCTGGAAAATGGGCTGCTTCATGCAATTCAAGTCGATACAACATTTAAAACTAGAAAAAACTTTAAGAAACTTCGGATGAGTGTGGTTTGTTATATTTGCGATATGCGTTGCGATTCTGAAAGTCAAATAACATATACATATGTGTGTGTGTGTGTTAGTTACAATTAAAGCGATTCCCAACTTGCGATAGTAGTACGTTGACGTATGTCCCTCGTTTTGGAACAACCACGGCATGGAAATGTTTGTACTGCACGTGAAACATCCCTTGAGTGTTAAGAAATGTGTTGAAACAATGTTATAACGTCTGCCCGCACGGTTTAATTTGTATGAGCCGATTTCCACCACAAACCATCAAGGTTAAGTTATTTGGGGAAAAATTATATTTTGCATTAAATGCGTGGACGCAGTTTCATGACATACATCGTCATCGGCCAGGTATAGTGTTTTTAGTATTGTGGTGAAGCAACGTTCATATCAGTGTACGCATTTAAATTTCAAATGCGAAAAGTGATTTTGTTTTCGTAAGCAAAGCAGTAGGCCTTAGAAAACGTTAGCATTATATGCTTAAAAAACTGCCTGACTGGACAAATTTTGTGAAATACGTGCATCGAGAGACAAATATTACTACGGAATTATGCTGTAAAAATTCGGATTAAGTCTGTTGAGCCTCTGAGTTTCATGGCCATTATTCTCGTTACTTGTAATGTATAATAATAATAATGATGACCCTCCGAGTGACGGTCTTTCCAGCTGGGACCCGTAGGTGACCGTCATCCCCGAGCATGACAGAAGTGAGACCCTAGAATGGAGCGGCGCTGGAATGCAGGGAGTGCCCCGAGAAAACCCTCCGGCAAGCGTCATCGTCCAGCACGATTCCCACATGCGAGGATCCGGGAGTGAGCCCGTCGGGGATCGAGCCCGGATCGCCGTGGTGGGAGGCGAGCGCCCTGGCCACTGCGCCACCGCTGCCCCACTTGTAATGTAATAGCAACTCCCGCCAATTGCTTGTGCGCAGTTTTGTTTTGAAATATTGATTTGTGAGGTATTAATGCAATATAGTTCCACTCTTAAGTGTTGTTAAACATAATTCTTAGGTCCTGGCACGCTGTCTTCCGAATGGAGTAAATACACCGTATTATCGAAAAGTGTGCATTTATTTAACGGGCGAATGTTTAAGCTGCATCACTTTTTTTTAAAGGAGAACGTTCGAAACGTCTTGGCGTTGTTTTTATAACAGGAAAACGAATAAGGTTTAATTCTTCTGCTATTTAGTTCAAAATCAAAAACAAACATATTTTCTTATTTCCTAGGAAATGTTGACCACAGTTCAGGGCATTAATTTATGTCTAAACAGAAAAATAATCGTGAACATCAATCAATATTCACAAACCGATATCATTATCTGAGATGAGTGTGTACGTGTTTATAGCGCTGATCACAATACTTATTACTTTTTATTGTTTATTTAATTAGCATGCAGTGAACGTACGAGGACAACTAATGTATACACCAGCTGAAAGTCACGTGGATGTATGTATTTTGATAGGTACGTGGAAAGATAAGCAACCAACGGACTGAGAGTAGAAACTTAGTAGGGCTTTCAAAAGTGCTCAATTGAAAGTTCTCACTTTATCGTGAACAGTTTCTATAAAACTTTCCATCAGATTGATGGTTAACTTTTCATTACTTCCATTTGTCTGAAACATCGATAATGAAAACCATTTATACTTATACTGTGAAGTTGCAAAAATNTAAAACCCCCCCCCCCCCCCACCGAGCTATGAACACGTAAGGAATAGCACATAGGCAAACATTTATACTTTATAAGTTAGGGCGTTCTCGTGGCAGTTGCTGTGACAACATTTCAATTACAAGGTACAGACACCAAACATATGTTCACCTTCTCTTCCCGTCGCTGGTCTTGAAGTGCTGCTGTCTGTTACAGGTAGTTTGCAGTAAGTTTTCTTATTTTAACTTTTACGTTTTAGTAGCGTGAATTCCTTAATTGTTGCAAGTTGTTGCATGAACCGTTATCTCCTGATTACAGCGGCAAAGAACGCTTCGTGTTTTTCAAGGCCACTTTCCTGGCTAACGGATATTCATTTTCGTGTTTCGTTATTCACAGAACTCTCACCGCCCGTTGTTTGACCCGGTACAGCGATTTCCTTTGATACTGCGATAACAACGAAATCGTTCCTGTTTTGGCGTCAACCTAAATATACTGAACTGATTATAATAAAATTTTCAGTGTAAAGTATTTCTTACAGTAACTTAAATACATGCATATTACATATAATTACGCTGTATCAAAAGGAAGTTTGTCAGCACAAATTATAATATGGTATTTCATTAAATTGTTTTCTATGCTGAACAGATTTTTACACGAATATCTTGCGTAGTTTTTCGTGTCGTGTTACATTGTTAGGTTGAAACCGACGTACCGTGAGTAAAACGACGATCAACTTGCGCGCAGGCGTGGCCACGGGAGACTTTGCCTTTCCATTTTCAAGCTGCTGAAAACAGACATTCACATTCGCGGCAGACGACGTCGCGAGGTACAAGTGCTCTGCATGCACGCGCGTGTTTCAGCTGCTCCGGAAACGAACGGACGCGCACCAATAACCTTCTGCATTTGAGGTTTTGTTTTTCAGTTACATCTGGAAATGTATGGAATACAGAATTACAGATCAATACGACAGGAAAGGGGTAGAAAGGGAGGTGAATTATATTGACGTTTCAGCGGATGTCGAAGAAGGCTGCTTTCTCTATTTGAAAGTTGTCAATATACAAGTGGTATTCCATGTACTACACCAAGGCGTAACTATGTTGCTAGTCATAACCTACTCGGGATATTAATCCATTCCAACACAGTGTACACCACAGTGTGTATACACGTATGTAATGCACAGTAAGGTTATATTCTCACTGCCCAGTGACGTTCCCTGTAATTAACTGATTGGCCCTCTAATTAACTGATTGGTAAACTGATTGGTATTGCTCTACATCAGTGTTTCTTAACCTGGGGTCCGCAGTCTCATCTCTGGACCATTTAACAATAATAAATAAATGCCACCAAAAGTCTCGTAATCGCTACGCTTACTTAGCACGGCGAACGTGCTGTTTTTTTTCTTTAAGGGGGTCCTTGAAAATTGTGCTTGATTTCCTAGGGGTCCGTGGCTGACAAAGGTTAGGAAACGCTGCTCTAAATTATACATGGCTCATATTACTACAGCCGAACACGAAACTTACTTCTCAATGGCTGCGACAATGATATAAGTTATCGTCGACTTAAGTACAGTACGTATTAAACATTTTCTTGTTTGCAACATCTGAAGCCGTCAATCAAGTTGGGTCTGGAAGTATTTTACCATCTCTACTACCCCGCACTTGATTTACTATGATCTTGGCTGTTAACGTTTTATAGATCACTTTACAAAGTTCTGCGTAAGATATATTTTCTCCTCAACAACGTCCCCCGCTGTTATGCTTGAATGATTATTGGTGGAAGGCTTACAAACTAACTTATAACGTAACTCGAACTAACGCCCGTGCTTTACCTGGGATTAGAACCCAGAACCTACCGCCCGGCGGCGCACCGACAGACTGCGCCACGGGAGGTCGGCCGTTAACGCGAAATTGTTGGGAGTGTACATTTGTTAGTAACACGCTTATTCGTACTCTAATGCGCATAATACGAAAAACATCAAACTGAAATGTTACAAATGTACACATTACAGTCATGTTCAAGACATGGCATTATTGAAATTAACTTCCTGAGGCCGCGGTGGCGTGGCGGCCAGAGCACTCGCCTTCTACTACGGCAAAACGGGTTTGATTCCCGGCGGGGTGGCTCCAGGATTTCCGCACGTGAGAATCGTGCCGGGCGATGCTGCTGGTTGGCGGGTTTCCTCGGGGATCTGCCGTTTCCCCCCCGTCTTTGCATTCCAACCCTGCTCCAAACTTCACCTCCCGTCACCCTCGTTGGCTCTCAAGACCACACCACGTCTTCTTTTCGCGCTCTATTCACTGTTTAGTGACTGGGAGACTGCAATGCCAGTCTATATAGCGGCGTATATACATTTAACGGACAATGAATTGTTTTTTTGAAATATTTATTTGAGATGCGCTGTCATTACGTTGGGCAGGATATGAAAGTGAAGCAGCAGGTGAGATCACGCGGTTCAAGGACAGAGGAGTGCTTCAAGAGGAGCGAGCAGGTCAAGAAATAATAATGTTGGGGCAAGAGGAGTCACTTTCCTCGGATGACTCGTCTACAGGATGACAGGCGAGGCCTTCTAGGGGGAAACTCACACCCAAATATTGTACGAGATGTGACATCCTTCATTACTTAAACTTCTATGTATGATGAAGAGATTAAAACAAATGTGTTTAATTAAATAACTATATGCTGGGAACTGATAACTGAGGCACATTTTGACGTGATTGGGAATAAAAATAAAACCATGGCATTTCAATTTAATTGTAATCTTGTACAAAACCCTGCTTGAAAGTGCGGTCTCCTGCTTCGATACAAGCTCGGCAACAACGTTTCTTTGTCGGTCGTACGCGCTCAGGAGCTCCAGGTATGTGCTGCAGAGAGTAAGCAGCTGCAAGCGTCCGAGCGACTAGCTCTTCCTATGATTCAACTGAAGCCTCATGCAACAGGCTCTTTGGTGTCCCTTACACACAAGTAAAGTGAGGTCGGGAGAACGAGCAGGCCATGCGATGGGTCCAACTGAACCAACGGAAGAGATCCTCTACAGCAGATGCGTTGGGTCTTTTAACGTATGCGATAGGCAATGGCGTGTCTTCGCAGAGCTTTTACTGAAACAGGAGGGCGTATTTTTCAACAGATTTTGTTAATGATTACAAATAAATTTAAATATAATGGTTTCATTATCGTTCTCAATAATCACGCGAAAATGTAGGCTTACCTCAACTATAAATTTCCCACCTATGTCTATTTAACAAAACATATGTTTTGGTATCTTCTAATATCTCTAGAAGTTTGAGTTTTGAATTTTGTTACAACCGGTTTATACGTAGTACAGTCTAGATGTAAGTGGGCGTCGTGGTAAGTTCGTTACACTTGAAGTGCATGTCAGTCCATCAACTTACTGGCTGTGGTAATACGCACACACACACACACCCACACACACACATATATATATATATATATATATATATATATATATATAGTATTAAAACACGTATAGTTTATTTGAGGCGAGTAAAGAAATACGTTCCTACAATGTTACAATATTTATCACTATCCGTTATTTTAACTACCATAATGTTATCTCAGAAAGGGTTAGTAGTTGGTGTAGGATTACTCATTTTTTTTTTCATTAGCGTAAATAATATCATTGATTTTATTTATAAGATTATTATTGTCACCTCAATTTTCTTATAATAGCCATAGTCCAAAACTTTTGTTTGTGGGCTTTATTTGGTTTCCTAGCAATTCTATAATATTATATTTATTTGTGGTATCAAGTATTTCGTTTTAAGATTCCATTTATTACAAAAAAATTTACTAAGGAACATTAAAACTCTCTGCATTGAAACCTAAGTAAAATATTTTTTACACCAAGACTCGAAACAATATTAGTTAATTTTTCATTTACCACTCACTGATGAAGCCTTCCTTCATTTGTCTACCACTTTTCACAGGTTCTGGAACATAAAGGAAGCTAAATATACATTACAAAATCCTTTAAAACTTATTGATTTTAAAGTCTTATAAGAAGAAAGTTAGCACATAAATCGTTGGTGATACATTACAAAGTATAACACAAACTGGCGTCTGAACAAACTCCGCTAACGAGCAGGCAGCCAAACATTTATAGCCTTTATATGCAAGTCTTTAGTTATTTAACATATAATATTTAGTATTATAATGTAAATAAAATATATATTACATATAAATAAAATACAAATACATATGTGTATATGTAGATGTATAAAATCCGTAAGTGGCATTGGCAAGTTACCAGGGAGTGTAACCAGAGAGAGAGAGCGAGAGAGAGACGATACGTACTATTACTGCGAGTCTAGCATGACGACGTCGTTATCTCCAGGCGGCTGCACCAGGGATGCTGTGATCACAGGGCTGCTACCAGCTCGTCCTCACTAGCAGGAGGATGCAGGCGAGGCATAGGGTGACTTATATCTCCTCCGCAGTTCGCAGACAAACGACACACAACGCCTTGTTAACGCGCAACAGACAGGTTTTTGAGGCCCGAAGGCCAGCACACCCTCCATCCTCCCGCACTGTAACTGTACTCTGGTGAGTAAGACAGTGCATGGCATTTTCTCTTCTTGTCTCTTCGCGCCATTCACGTTTATTCGTGCCGTAACTCGGTATTCTACCGGTTTTCCCATTTAAAAACCTTCCTCGCCAATATGGTATATTCCGACTTATTTACCTGAATACCCCATTATGGGTCATCAGAAATTCGCCTGTACCATTTGTCGAACTCTTCAAGTATTTTGCCAATTCGAGTGGCGAATCTATTCCGAAAATTGTGCAGATCTTTGTTTACCACGACTTCTTCAATTCTCCAGTGAATGCCCATCTCCTCGAGCCAGCTCCTGATGTCCCCTGGCTTGAGGCAGTATACTATGACGCGGTGCATTGTATCGTCCACTCGGCATACATCACACAGCAGAGACTGCACGAGCCGGAAGCTGTGTAGCTTCGCCTTGAAGTTCTCATGTCCTGTGAACAACTGCATACTGTAGTGGCTCAATGTGATATTGTTCTTACATCTGGCAACAACTCATATGTTTGCATTCCCTTGTTTCAGTTGGACCATCTGTCTTGCCACTCTTCCAAAGACTCCATCCATTATGAGTTCTCTATCCTCCATAGACAGACCTCCATCTCAAGCCCTCTCCACTGTCAATCCCCTGTATATAATTAGTAGATCAGCAGGAGGCACACCTGTCACACCTGGGAGCGACTCATTAGGTACAGTTCTGTTACGGTCAGCAGAGCCGCTCTTTGAGCACTTATAAGTCCCCTTTTGTGCCACGGAAGTTCGGCCCTGTGATGCCACATTACAGCACCATATAAAATTATGGCCTCGAAGACCGCCCTATATATGGTCCTCAGAGTACTATAATTTAGGCCCCAGTTGGTGTTGCCTATTCTTCTTAAATTCTGGAACACCACTTCCGCCTTCTGCGACACATACTATATGTGTTTCAAGAAGCTCATCTTATCATCCATAATTACTCCGAGATACCTGAACTTTCGCACGTATTTCACTGCCCCCCCCCCTCCACCAAAGTACACGGTCGGGTATCTCTACAATTTGCCTTTGACCAACATAATTTTGGGCTTCTCAATTGAAAAATAAAGTTTGACGTTTTTAGACCATCTTCAGGTCTTGTCCATGATTTTCCGACGACTTAGTATCCAATTATTTCCTGGAATTGCCAAAGAAAAAAATTAAACCATCATCTGCGTACCCGTACACCGTGCACCCGCGCGGAAGACCCAACTCCAGAAAACCATCGAAGAGGATTTTCCAAAAGACCGGTCCGAGGAACATATATACGTGATTTCTTGCACAGGAATAGTTGGAGGGCTGAAAGGTGATATTGGCTACTTTTTACCTCGAGAAAATATCTCAAACAATTTACAAACGATAATAGTGAATTAAGTCGGAAAAAAACTTGCCGCCAGGGCGCTCTCTTGCAATACTGTGTCTAAAACGTTAAAGATGGAACAATAACATGTAGTAAAGAATTGTGTAGAATAAAAAATACCTAAAAAAAAACTTTGCGGTAGAATATATATATAACATAGAAATACTTATAAGTGTTTTTACCATTTAATTCACCGATACGTTGAGTTTTATGATACCTATAGAGAATAGAAGATTAACACTAAGTAAAATTCAATTTTATTATTTAAAAAATCCCTAAACAATAATTCTGCAGTCCACGCGAGCGGAGTCGCGGCCAGAGCTAGTATACTATATATACACGTACAATTTCAGCTTACTTTTTCCACGTTATCTACCATGATTATCTGACAATCTGGGTCATTGGAAGCAGTTTTTTTTGTATATAATTTGTACCCCTGCGCCTTTAATGAGATTTTTTTTAATGTGGAAAACGTTTTAAAAAAGAGTGCAGTTCACCATGACGGATAAAGATACGGTAAAAAATGTGAGATGAAAAATTACATTTTGTCGGATAGAGTATACAGAAATGTTCCATTGCTTTTAATATTAAGGATTATGTCGCCCATGCTGTATAATAAGGGAGGATTATTTATATCATGGAAGAAAAATGACTGGAAGACACCTGAATACTGGTGGTGATTATCGCCCCACTTCGCCCGCGCTTTCCGGTGCAATATCTCAGAATGTGTTCTGCCATCTCTCAACTGTACGATAACGAGGAGAATTTATCTTGCTTTCGCATAGTTCGCACGCGTATTTCCTGTCCTCAATGTACATACAATCTGATATTTTAACGCAGAAAACTAACTTAAATGCCTAGAATTTCCGTATTTCCGACTTTAAAATAAATCAGGGAACATGTAAATGTCCCTTCTCTTCACTCATACACAAAATAGTATTAACCAGTTCGGAAACGAAATAATTTAGGAGCTCAAGTGTTACAATAAGGCAATATTTTGGCGCGCGCTGTATTTGTATTTAAATATTAATATTAGTTTCTCTCGGACGAATAAAAATCTGTTGGCAAAAACATCAATACCTAAATCAAAATAGATCCAGGATGCCAATACCCTAGTACCCACTGTTAAATATCCTTGATACTTAATTAATATGTTGTGTATCTGATATAGATTACATGACATTTTATTTAGTTGGAAAAGTTTATTATGAGCATAGAAACTTTCGCTCCCATATTCCGAAATGTTTGACCTTTCGGTGCTGTATTTTGAAAAATATAATCAATTGACTACAAATATTTACATTTACACGGTCCTTATATAAATGGTCTTCAGATAATGAAATGAAATATTGTCGTGGAATATGTCCTTAACCATGAATTACGTGCCTGTAGACATGGGTTGACTGTTTGCTTCTGAATACGCCCAATTATCTATGTATTACTTTTAAGTTTGCTTGGCGCAATAAGTACATTTAAAACTCCCACAATCCTCTTTGTACGTTTTTGTAAGTCAACATTCGCTATTTCGCACCTTTATTACGCTATTGTTTGTTGTAAATATCAAATATCAATAACGCTAAATATTCATGGAAACGTGTTTGAACACGCAACAGCCCTGAGAGAGAGAGAGAGAGAGAGAGCTCGGCTGTCTCTCTCAGATATCCCAGAGGCCATGGCGGCGCAGTGGTTAAAGCCTTCGCCTCCCGACGATGCGAACCGGATTCGATTCCCGACCGAGTCGCTTTTGGGTTTTCGTATGCTGAAACGTTGTTTTCTCAGGAATCCCCAGCTTCACTCGCCTTTGCATTCCGCCGCTGCCCCATACCCACCTCGCTTCGCCCTCATCGGCTCTCAAGACCTCGATGTTAAGAGCCGACCACTGTACTCAGCCACGCTACTCAAGAAGGTCAAATGCATTGCAGTACTAAAACTTGTGCAGTAATGGGAAATAAACTACACAACAAACGTGAAAAGGATTAAAATAATGTTTTTAAAAAAATAAATTAGTGAAAGAGAGTTATTTGATAAATGCGAGCAGAGTAAGGGGTATCGGCCGCAGCGAGTCCGAAGACCTTGAGAGAACAAGTGCGCAGTGTTAATGCCATCAGAGTGAAACGTCTCAGTTGTTGTGTGAGGTACAAGGCTGGTCAGCGCAACAAACAGGACGTCAGCTCGTGAGCACGCGTGTGTGTGGTCAGTGCCGCTGCTCGCATGCTTACACAGCAGCCCGAGCGTACTGAGTGAGGCTCGATACATCTCGCTGGGTAAATAATCGACCGACTCCTCCCAGGCATCTCCGTCAACACGCACCACAGCTATAGAACGTCTGCTCTGTAGTCTGTCCACGGTGTCATCACACATTCTGAATACACCTTTGAAAAAACCATCCTATGTAAGACGCTTTCGCTTGTTTCTTAAATATGCTATCTGTCACAAGCGTTATATACTCACTTTAAAATATTAGTATTTCATTTTTGGTAACGTGATTTTGTGGGAAATTTACATACATGTTATCAAAAAATATAATTTCATTTAAAATTTATGTGAATAAAAAATAGTTGTGCTCATGAAAAACTTTATTAAACTGATTGCACACAAATGCAATGCGTTCTCTTTGCTGTTGTTCTCCAGACATAGCTAAGCTTTGCTTGGACGAGGCAGAACAATAGTCTGGAGGAAGAACTTTATCAGAGCTTCAGGAAACTTGTGAGAAACCATGCAAGGACGGTAGTTCAAGCGCAGGGAACACAGGGTTAGAGTAAGCATGTCTGCTGCGCAGGAGCGGCCTATGTGTCAATCATTTAAAGGCCGCTCCCAACGTCTGGTAACAGACGTAGTCCGGAAGAGACGACGAAAAGTCACAGGCAAATACAACCTTTTTTAGTCTGAAACATGTCTTTCATGGCCGTGTAGTTGCTCGTAGGCGACCATTAACTAAAAAAATATTTAAAAATGTAGTTTAGAGAGCAATATAATGATTAAGAATGGAAACGTTTCTTTAAGTAGAAGGTTCGTTTCTTGTGTTCGAAATGCCATCCAAATGTGGGCAGCAGAGATCGGGTGAGATCGCAAGACAACTGCATTTAACGCGCTACTGCGTGTCAAATATCGCGTTTTGCCGTGGACGGAACACTGCATGCAGGTGATTGGTTCACTCGGCGACCAGTACGGAGAGTGGTAGTGATGCCTAACCACTGGAGATGACAATGGCCGTGAAGCCGCGAACACAAGGACTGGGGAGCCCAGCAGCGGAGAGCACGTCATCAACCCTCTTACACCAGCATGCACCGGCTTGCACGTGGCGGAGTTCTCGTTCAGTGACGCATTATGCTTGTTTGTATTATGAAGATCCGCAACTTCCACAGCCACTTGTGAGAGTAGTTGTACCGAAATTCTCCTTCTTCAAGAGTTGTCCCGTACTCTTAATTCTTCTTCTTCAAGAGTTGTCCCATACTCTTACTCTTACATCTCGGCAATTTTAATGTATGCTTTGCACTTACTTGAAACACTGCTGCGCAACCCGACATTACATGCGAAAACGTTTCCCCTCCTTGAATTTTACTCCCCAGTGTAAGAGTTAACTTAAAAATTTCGAGGACATCAGAAGATCAAAATTTACGTAAACATTTATTAGTCAAGTACAATAAAAAAAATAAAAAAACGTAATTTTTTTTTTCAAAAAGATTAGATATATATTCTGAGTAGCATGAAGGACTGCTATGCACACTATCTCAGTTCTGCAAATAATTTCACATTTGTCATTTGCAGTTGTTTCAAAAATAACGAAATTGTGATTCTCCCATATAAGTATTGAATCGACTTATTTGCGTGCTCGTACGTAATTTACACTAATATAACAGTGTTTCGGCACAAATATTCAACCACGAATTTTCTGCTACCGAATACCTGTTGGCGACAACAGATGAAGTGCGCCTGCATGTCGAGCTACAACGTTCGCAGAACTGCTACAGTGTTTGCGGCGCAAGATTCAGCAGGCGGAAAAGTTCTACTGGCGAGCAAAAAAGGAAAATCACTAGACACAAATGAATTTTGCGAATTCTTTTGTTAGCAGCCGGGACTTCTCAGTTCTTTACATACTCGGGCCACAGTCGTGTATTCATCGGCCGTTAGCGTGGTGGGAGCGTTTAGTATGCAACATGCTTGTATAGTCCATTCATGGTTACTTCAACTTTTCTAAAGCCCTGCTAATGTTCTACTTCCGGGATATTCTTTCACCACATGGAAACAAGTAAAAAAAAAAAAATCACACCAAAGGGAAAACGCACCACTTTCATGTGCACTCAGTGTAATAATATTTTACATGAAATCTGTTCAACGTTTATTGTAAGTTTCCCGCAATGTTTTTCGTCTGTGCTGCTTTCATTACACTGTGCATATTTATTGTTTTATTTCTTCAAGATTGTGTTTGTCGTTTTTCGTTTGTTGCATTTTATTGTTCCTTCCTCACTTAACTCTCTCAAACCCACTTTAATTTATGATTTCAAGTGTTGCAAACAAAAATATGTATGATGATGCGTGCTGTACTTAAGTTGACACGACAGGTATGTCGTTGTCACGGCCAATGAGCTGGAGGCTATATGTTAAGCTATAGTTATATGAACCAATTATGCACTAGACCAGCAAGATTGTTTGAGAATGATTTACCCACAAGTAAGAACATCGGTCATTGAGATTCTTAGTGTGCGGTACAGACAAAAAGTTATCTACACGTGCGTAATGTACACAGTTGTACACACTGGGCATGAATGGGTTGATTTCTTGTTCGAAAATCTCTGTGTCGGCTTTTTTGTATATCTACACGATAGCCTAACTTGAATTCCATGCTGTGCCTCTGTGTCGTTTTGTCTAGTCTTTGTTCTGGTTTCATACAAGACCCACTGAAAAGGAATATGTTAAAAATGACGTTTTATTTGTGTTGCATGTGCACTTGTTGATAACCTCGGCCACAGCCCCTCCTCCTCGAGCAGGTACTTGGCACGTTCTTGCACGCCTCTTCGCAAATCGCCAAGGAGATAATGAAGTTTCAAGAAAGGAACAAGGGAGGCGATCCGAGAAAGCGAACCGGTCTGGGCGATAACCAACCAACTGCCAAAGGTCAAGCTCCACGAGACTTCCAGGTGACAGTGTGTTCCTGCAGAGCAGGGATGTTCAACTAGTGCGCGGGCAATACCCATACGTAATCACAAGAGTATAAAGGGTCGCATAACAAAATAAGGTTAGCATTTATAATGTTTGAACATTATAAAAGAGTTTTATATTTTAAAATTACACAACAGGAAGTGCAAGCGCAAGTTACTACGACTTTGGCTGACCACAGTTAGACATCTAGCACATAGTGTTGGGCTATTTCGATGCTTAGCCAGGTGTCCGCACTCGAGGAGTTGCTAATGTACTACACGTATCATAGTCTTAGTTACGGTTAGACAGGTTGCCCACATATCACTACCAGCCAGTGGAGACACTTCTGCCCACTTATTGGCCTGTTGAGTTACAGTATTGTGAGTAGTTTAAATGATAATTAGGCGAGCACCAGGTGCTGCGTTATTCACCGACGAAGCATCCTTCACTAGGAAGGGTGTATTGAACTTCCACAACGAGCATGTGTGGGCACACATCAGCCCACATGTAGTACGGGAATCCCACTGCTAAGTTCTGTTTACTTTGAAAGTTTGGGCGGGGATTATCGATGGGATGCTGATTGGGCCACACATCCTTCTCGCGCTGCTATCTGCAGCTTCCTATAGACGCGTCTTTGACGACGACCTGCTACAACCACTTGAGGCTGTACCACTGGGTCTATGAGACAATGTGTGGTACATACACGATTGTGCACCAGCACACTAGTCGTACAGCAAGGCAGTGCATGGATGGACGTACCATGCGCGATGGATTGGCCGAGGTGGGCCAGTGGGTTGGCCACCCAGATCACCAGACCAAAACCTAGTCGACTATCACTTGTGGAGGCACTTGAAGGTACAGGTGTATGCAACTGAAGTAGACGATGTGGATGATCTCTGGCAACGTATTCAAGATGCATGCCATGTGGTACGGACTAATCTCGGTATGTTGCAGCGTGTGCGCCAGTTATATGAGCGTTGGGTTCGTGAATCTGTGGAGACGGGTGGCTCCCACTTCAAGCATATGCTGTCATTATTTAAAAGTCACATTTTAAATAAAGCAGCGATACTCAATATTGATATTAGTTCTCGTTCTACCACCTCACTACCGCCATAGACTAACGGATTATTCTCCTGCATTAGGACAAGAACATGAGCCAGGTTGTCAGTTGGCACGTCATGCGTAGCAGTAATACGGGCTACCTACCTCCCAGGCAACCACTAATATTCTTTCTTACTAACCATGCGATTTCTGAGGTAACGGTTGGGATTAGAAGATACTACCAATGTGAATGCTGATTACTAACACGTCAATGCAAATTGCTTCAAGCGGAGGGTTACAAAGTTCTAGGCAACAGGAGGGTGCCAACCCTTATTTAATGTATAAAGGAGTGTACTCTCTGTAAGACCGTTTTCTGTAAATTCCTACCATACAACCATTTGTCTGTATGCTACTTTCCGTTGATTAATTGCAAGTAATTTCCCATTTACCATGAATAACACATTTCTACTCTCCACTTTCCGGGGCGTCTACCACCCTTCGAAATCACTGTAGATCCTAAGTCGTATATATGTTTCTGTATATATGTTTCATGCCGGGTTAGCATACATTAATGACTCATCCTGTATATGGCTGTCGTAACGTATTCACGTTAACAAGGTCAGCCTTCAGTATGAACGCGCCCTTAATTTCACGAAAGCGGCGATACCTGTTCAGATGTGCTGTAACAGCGTCGCCTTAGCGTCATACTATGTAAACATTTCTTGGTGTTTGTACGGGGAATTTTTTTGGAAACTAGTTGCGAAATATATTTTCGGAACTCTGCAAATAAATAAGAGTAAATTTCATAAAATGTTAGCGTGGAACGTGTAAAAATAATGTTAAGGTTTTAACAAGCAGTTCTGTATACTGTAAGTTTATTATAAACAGTGAGTTACATAAACAAATTTGTTTGTTTTTTTAAGAAATGTGTTGTACATATACAATACTAGCTTTTACCCGCGGCTTCGCTCGCGTGGTTATAGTAACACACTTATAGGGAGTAATAACGGTATTTGTTAGCACTAATGATGTCATTTTTTGGTGCTAGAATAGCTCTTTTACATAGCCACTGGTCGTCATTTATATTTCTTTGTAGGTCTGGGTAAACGCTAGCAATCAGTTCCGTGTCACTCTGCACCAAATTACTAAAACCCCCGTTAGTGACACACAGCCCTCGTCATCTGTTTCTAACAGCCCATCTCCAATTTTTAATAGTGTATCAGCATAATGTCCTGTATCAACGTCATTGTAGAGGTGCACTCTCATATTTGTCGTCAAGTTGAATTTCTTGACATTTGCCCATAAGCTTGACGACTTGAGACAGGTTTTGATTTCATCTGCAGGTGTGTCCCTCTGAATCCACGGTACCTCGGCGGGCAGTAACTGGAGAATGAGATGAACTGAAATTAAGTCACTTTGCACATCTGTCAACATGTTCAAATTGTCGCCATTCTTTACATGGTATTTCAAAGTCAAATATTTTAGTTACATTATTTATTGACGATTAGGTGCAAAACTCCTAATATCGCGGTTTTCATCATACAAAAATTAAAACAAATTCCAAAATTAAACATTAAAATTTTTTAAAAAATTTGTACTTATACACGTTTGAAAAAAAAAACCATTTATATTAATTATTTTTCATAATTACAGTTATTTTGGTTATGCAAGTTGTTTAGTTTTTATTACTGTAGTAAACAAATTCATCCAAACAAAAATAATATTATATAACATAATATTATTATCATCGCCTACAAAAAACTCGTTATAAATAGAATAAGTAATTATTTTTCCGGTTCTATGCATCATTACTACAAGGTGTTGTGATAAACTAAGTAGTGGAGGCACCGCCAAAGAATGAATGGTAGGTAGGGTTTACGAACCTGTCTCAAAACGAAGGTAACCGACTACAGAGCTTCTCAAAGACATGAATGAGAAATGGAATACAGAGAGAAAAAGAGAGTGAAAGGGAAAGTTTTGTAGCGATGTGATGAAGTGAAAAAGAACTGGCGGAGTGGAAAGAGAGAGGCGATGTCTGGAGGGCTGCGACAAACCAATCTTTCGAAATTGAAAACCTGAGGAGAACTTGAAATGGCTCTTAGGAAAATGACGGCCAGGGAAGATCTCATTAAGCAAATTTTCCGTCATGGAGAAAATTAACTGGCGTGGAGTGCACGGGAAAGGTATCCGCCAACCCCGCACCCCTCGTCTGTCATCCGACATTCCTTACACGCACCCACCACGCTGCCTGGAGGTCATCTCATACCTAGCTTAAGGCCCCTGTCTACCTGAGGCTTTCCTCCGCGACTGAGATTGAGAAGCGTAGGAGCGATAAGGGTGACACTGCGACTCGCAACAAGGGCGCCATCGCCGCTAAGCGCAGGGCTCTCAACTGGCGTGCAGTGTTCTCGCAACGCGCGCTGCGTGTACAACTGAGACTTTCAGCGTTGACCCTAACATTTAATTGGTAAAAGTCTGTAGCAAGATTCAATGCAAGAGCCTTGTAAGCCGTTCACGGTAAAGTGAGCGCTTTTGAGGCCACAGTTACTTTTTACTTTCAGCCATTTTTTAAAATCCTTTTACCATCTTTTTAAATAAATATTGCTATGTAAGTAATAAATCAGTGTGTATATTCCACCGAACTCAGAAGTTAACATATGTGGCTAAGATAAAATATATTTATTGACTATTATTCCAAATAAAATGGCGTTCTAAAGTGCTCACTTTACCGTGAATAGCATATAAGTAGTTTTGAGCCCTAACAGCAGTTTTCTGGCTAAGAGGTGCATTCGGAGCCCTACATGGTGACCAAAAAAAAAAAGTAATTGTTAGTTTTACAAACAAAAACTTGCAAACTAGCTGCCTAAAATCTTCGATGAGACAGAAACAAATTTTAAATGGGTGAGTCTTAAAAAGATTTTTATTCATACTTTTATATAAAGTATTTAAATTTACAAATTATCTACAGAGATTTAGATTTCAATCATAAACACCAGTCGAAAAGTGATTGTAAACTAAACACTATTATTCTTAGGGTAGGGGTAGCCAATACACCTTTACAGACTTTCTCAATGAGCGGAATTCCCAGAGACATCAATTACGTGAATATCTAAGCTACGTACGGAGTACGTATATGTAAAACGAAACATTGGCCAGGATCTAGTTAGTTTAGTGTTAAGCTTTTTGTAACTTGTGACGATGTATGCATCATAACCAATGTGAGGATTGTATTTTGTTGTGTGATGGTAAGACCGTTTTGCTTTTCAAGCTGCGCATTTGTTCTGTCCGGCGCTCGACTCCTATTATCACGTATGCCCGCAGTGCATGACTGTTTGACGGGTTGCAGCTCCAAGTGTGAAGAGGCCACCTGCCTGAAATTCGTGTGATTGGCACCTGTGTTTTTGCTTATTAAAAAGGTGGTTGGTATAGAGCACACTGATGCCGGGGCCTGAGGTCTCGGGGGAAGGGGTTGTGCGGGGAGGGGGCCACCGGGTAGGATAGATAGGGGTGTAGCTTAGGGATCGGGGAGATCGTCGCCGAGTGCCTTCGAGACTCGGCTATGAGGAGGAGACTGTCGCTATCCCGGGACTTGGACCAGCAGACGAGGAGATGCTGCAGAAACGTCGCTCTACAATGCAGAAGCTAAGTATAAGTTGTGACACTGTTAGTTTCTCACTGGAGAGGTGGCACTTAGAATATTCTTCAGAATAATGTATGAGGACTTAGTCTCCGGCAGTGGTGCGTTGGGACTTTGACAGATTTTCGCAGAGTAGAAGGAGTTCTTAGTCTCAGGCAACGGTGAGTCGGGACTTATACTATTCTGCAGAATAGTGTGTGAGGTCTTAGTCTCGGCAGTGGTGCTTATTTAGAATATTCTGCAGCATAGAAGGACTTTGTATTTAGTTTTGCAGGAAAACAGTAGACTTGGGTTTTATATGCCCGTCTTGGAACCTAGCCTCAAATTTTGGTGAGTGCGAGTTTTGGGGACCAAGGAGAAAGGATTTTGGGACTTGGATTTTGGGACACAGAATATAAATACTCAAGAGTATAAATGAGATTGTTTTGTGTGACTGTGTGTTTGTTGTGTATATGCATGAGCACTACATACATCCTATGGGTGTACCGGTGAGGGCAATACCCTCAGGTTCAGATGTTTTTGGGCTGGTGTGAAGGTGATTATGTATGGGGAAAAGAATAATTTTGGATTGCAGTTCGGATCTTTTTCTTCCAGAGATCAAAGGCCTCGGCGATTGATTCAATAATAATTATTGTTGCTTTTTTACATATGATATGTGTTAATAATGAGTGCTTTTTTTTCTGGAAAATTACTGGATGTCTTTAAAAAGGTTTTATTGGAATCTTAAATGTATTTTGTGAATGAATTGTTGTGGAAACCAAATGGTTGTATGTGCTAAACCAAAGTGTTTTTATATTTGTGTAAATTGAAAGAAAGGACGAGAAGGAAAAGAATATTGAAACAAAATTAAACTAATAAAAAATTAAACCATGTTTTGGACATCTGTGTCTACACCCACCCATTCTGGTCAGCTAGAGAAAGTAACTATCAATTACTCTGTTTTAAAAAGGTTTGAGATATATGCTTCCCTCTCCCGGTGTCTTCCTGGATAGTGGTAGGTAGGCGGGGGTTGGTGGGGAAGTTGTGGTGGTATTGAAAAAACCGACACAAACTTTCGTTTTGTTTTTAATAAGGTTTTAGTTGGAACATGACAGACAACTTTTTGGCACTCAATACTGCTATCAGTTGTAAAAATTAACGATTTTAATGAATAACCAAAACATTATTATTCTTAGTAAATCAGAATCTTAAGCTGGTCATCTGAATTCAGTCAATTTTTCCGTAACAATATTCTATAAATAACTATTGGAATTTTTTAAAGCCGTAAAGAAGCTATTATTTTTTTTACAGATAAACCTCTTAAATCAGTGTAAATATTAAAAATAAATAAATAAACAAATTAAAAAAGGACAAGTTCAGCTGTTGAAATTAGATAGGTAAATCACGCACAGATAAGCTGTTTCGGCATTAAATGTTATCTGAAAAGTTAAAATATCTTTCCATTACATTCTAACGATGCAGATCATTAATTTGAGCTGTAGCCTAAGTATTAAATTAGTTCAGTTTTGAAATAAGTACTAAATAAGATATACAATTTAGATTTCCATGATTACTTCTATTCGTTTTGTAAAAGCAAATCTTCGTCATTCTCTTGAAGGTTTATTTTTGTGTTACGTGTCGCTGTTTTGCATCGCGAGGAGCGAGGGAAGCGTGTTGCAGAAGAGAGAGTTGTAATAAGAAACGCCGGCGGCGTTCATTGCTGCTTTTATGTAGAGGAACACTCTGGACCTAGTTTCTCTCAGCGTGATTCGGGGTGCGGCGAACGTTCTAGATCAACGCCAGCGATTATTTAAAGACGCGAATGGTATCCAAGTCGACAGTTATTATGAAAGTTGGGAGTCTTGGCGATTGTGCGACATTAAGCGATAGACGACGAGCCAGAAGAGCAGCGAGTGGCGACGGAAGTGACCAGCGGGAGTAAAATCTGCGACTGCGAGCATCGATGCAGTGAAGAATGCGACTGGCAAGCGGAATTATTGAACTGGAAGTGTGAGTGTAAGACATTTTAAATGATGGCAACAGACAGACTGAACATGTGTTAATGACGAGTNGCGAACGTTCTAGATCAACGCCAGCGATTATTTAAAGACGCGAATGGTATCCAAGTCGACAGTTATTATGAAAGTCGGGAGTCTTGGCGATTGTGCGACATTAAGCGATAGACGACGAGCCAGAAGAGCAGCGAGTGGCGACGGAAGTGACCAGCGGGAGTAAAATCTGCGACTGCGAGCATCGATGCAGTGAAGAATGCGACTGGCAAGCGGAACTATTGAACTGGAAGTGTGAGTGTAAGACATTTTAAATGATGGCAACAGACAGACTGAACATGTGTTAATGACGAGTNTATTGAACTGGAAGTGTGAGTGTAAGACATTTTAAATGATGGCAACAGACAGACTGAACATGTGTTAATGACGAGTGTGAGTTTATCGACTATAACCAAACAGAGTCATTAAGAAGGACTTTAATTAGAGTTTAGATAGATATTAAATATTGCGCTTACTGAGAAATTAAAAGATTAATAGCGGAGATAGATAATTTAATGTTTTAAATCATAGCTATGTGAATAAATTAATTAAATTTAGTTATTTTATTTTTAATAAGACCTCCACCCCTCAAGAACTCGGATCTACAGATCTGGCGTCTCAGAACATTAGGCTACAACAAAAAATAATGTAATATGCTAAAAATGTAGAAACGAATTTTAATATTTTGAAAGCTCTTAATCCACTGTTTGAGAACTCGTATTTCTATTTAATTATATCATATTCTGTGAGTGGTTTGTTTAAGGAGAGGAGAGGGACATGGATGATAACCATCCCACGGGGACGCCGAAATAGCGAGAGGCATCACACCTCACTCTCTCTCCCTCTCTCTCTATCTCGGCCTTATCTGAGGCCCACACTACGCCCCGAGGCGAGTAATAATAGCGCGTCCTCATTAGCGTGGATCACAACTCGAGTTCGTCAGAGCGGCAGTTCAGCCACTGCTCTGCTCTGGGAGAGGAGACAGCTCACAAGCTCCTCTGCGTCGATACGTCGTGTGCTTCGCGATAACACTACTGCCTTCTCTCATCGCAACTTCTACTTTGCACAATCACATTGCACAGTCTGTTGGCGCTTTCCGGAACAAACCTTTGAAAAAACACCCCAAGCAAAACATGTCTGGTCGCTTCCTAAATATGTTACACGTCACTAACATTTCATACTCGTGTAATCATAAAAGTACACTATTTTTTGTTAAATTAAACTTTTACTTATATAATATATAAATTACAATACTTCATTAAAAACTAATATGAATAAAGACACAAAGAGAACTCGTGTGTTGGTAATGCCTAGTAAGAAATAGTTCTTATGCTAAATGTTATTACACTGAGTGCGCACGAATGCGGTGCGTTGGCCTTCTGGTGTAATTTTCTAAGCGTTGTGTGCGTGCGGCGGAGGAATATCCTGGAAGTAGAACTTCAGCAGGACTTCTGCAAAAGTTGAAAGTAATCGTGAGTGGGCTATGTGCGTTATTGTGCTGCCACATAAGTACTGCAGAATAACGTATACGGCATAATTGACTTAATGAAAACAATTTACATCCTGGTAGACAATTTGCTTAAGATGACATCTACAATGATAGGATTTCCAGATATTTTACTAAAAAATTATTACGTTTCATCCTAGTGAAGGAGGCTCACAGCCATTACTGATCGCATCGCCAGGCACTACCCGCCTACTACAAACAAGCGGAAACAAATTGTCGAAGAGAGTACGGCGGTAAATCAAATTTGTAGTGGAGATTTTCTGCAAAACAGTTGTTTCGTTGCAAAACGAGCATTGGTAAAACAACTTTCCGTAAAATACCTGCGTATTTACGCACACGCTGAGAAAAAAAACAACAACAAAGTTTGTAGCGAAAATATAAAAGCAATTTAACTTCCAAAGGTATTATCGAAAGTGTAACCGTTAATTTAGTGGAACCCATTTTGTTCGTAAAAATGTCGGCAAGACTCTATTTAATATTAGGACATGTATGCGTATAACTATTTCTGTTTTTTTTTTCACTCGCGTAGTTATTGCCGTGAATCTTACGACCACGTGGTGAATCTCATTAGCCTCGACAGGAGAAGTAGCGTGATTTAGCGAAGGNGGGGGGGGGGGGGGGGGAGTGAGGTGTACCTCCCTCCACGGCTAAAGAGATACTTTAATTGAATTATGTTAATCATGAAACAAAACGTTCCATTTATATTATATTTTCAGTCCAACTAATAAATCTCTAAAAAATATTTACTGTGCGAAAATCAATTTAATAAAATAACATAATTGTAGAGGTCATTATTACACCTATACAAATGATATTAAAGAAGATAAAACAAGCCAATCCACAGTGTTTGATTATCAGTGGCTGAACCAGCACTTGACCGAAATTTCCTGAGTTCAACCTTAAAAAATAAATAATGACGTATCCAACATGGCGGTCCAGAACAAGCAAACCTGCGGCCATCGCGAGCGACAGAATGTTGGTGAGCGCTGTACGTCGCCTCGCGAGCTTACGCTGAATTCGCAACGCCTCATCAATCACACAATATCGACCACACATATCATTAGCAGCACGTTCACAACAAAGGTCAAACCGCGCTCGCTTTGATGGCAGTCCTCGGTGTGGAAAAACAAATAAATGGACGAATTAAAAAATACTCCCGCTCTTCAACTCCCCGCGCTATAACAACGTCAACGAACCCCCCCCCCCCCCCCCCCCCCCCCCCCCCCCCCCCCCCCCCCCCCCACCACCCCTACCCTCAACATAGCNGTAACGATTGAAATGTAGCCGGCAAATTTGTCGTGTTCTCGTGGTGAAAACAATACCACACTTTTCATAAATGCCCGGTCGCTGAAAAGAGAATTATCTTTCTGATGACCAAGCGCTGAACACTGCACGTGAAACTGCTCCGTATTTATATAATTAAGTTTCAATCAAGGATAAGTAAGCTAGCGCCTCACGCCAGAAAGAGAGATAGAAAACATACCGTTTAAATGGGTTTCTTGAAGTGGCACAGGATGGTAAATGACCCAAGAGTAGGGTTATCAGAAGTCCAGCAAAATGAGGGAATTTTCCCTTTTTAAAGCATTGATTTTGTTTCCAGCCGGGCTTTTATATCGCGTTCAAAAATGTGCGTGTTTTAAACCGAAAAAAAAAGATAACATTGAATGTTTAGTTCGACTTTATTGTTTAAACACAGCTTTATTTTGCGTTTGTTATCGGTGATCCAGTGTGTTTGGGCCACCACAAACGTGTAATTGGCGGTTTGGTAAACAGGAAAGAGAAGCTACATAAACGCCTGCTGCGAGTCGCCACACTGGCGGCAGTTAGTCCGAGCTGTAAAAGCCGACAGTAAAATGCCGCTGGAGCACTGTTGTGTGGAAGCTGCGTAAACAAACTGCGGCTGGTCCGTCCTCCTTTCCAAGCTTCAAACGCCACTGAATGCAAACAGGCATGTGTTGTCAGTACTCGTCTTTCATGCTTTATTTCCGCAGAGTGAAGTGCCCAAGTTGTAACGCAGTGGCCTCGAATTCGGCAGGGCCTGGGCTCGATTCCCGATCCTGCAGTCCTGACTTCAGTTTTCCTGCCTTTTTTCGAAATCACTACAGGCGAATGATGAGATGGTTTCTTTACACAGGCCCTGACCGATTCCTTCCGTTCTCCTGGGTATCTAGTGTTACGTTACCCTACTGTCGCTTTTTTAGAGCACTCAAAACGCATAATCAAATTAATAAATACAAGTAATAGAAACGCTATTTATAACGTCGTGTGTTTAAAATTTTCATGACTTAATTTTTTTTTTTTTATTACTGAGACACAACTATATGCGAAAAATTTAGCGTGTGGTATTCCAGAGCCTGTAATTAATTTGAAGCTCGAAGTAAATTGTGTTGTCCTCTTTTCCAATTTGAATGTCCTTTTTATATCCCGAGTGTCTCGTTACCCGACAAAAGTGAAGTTGAGAATCTTCAAGGAAATTAAAAAACCACCATTGAACGTTAAGAGTACTATGAAGAAACGAAACTCTGCAAGATTTTCCCGGGTTTTTGAAAATATTTCCATAGCTGAAGCAAGGCCACCCCAACATAACTTGCACTTGCTCTTGGCGTCATCGTGCGGCAAGCCAATGAACCCAATATTCGCATCCGCTCGTTATCTTCCAGATACAGCCAAACACAGGCGATACCACAGTGGAACAGAGCAAGAAGGTAAGAGAATCCCTGCAACTAAAATATTTCACAGAAATAAAAATGTTAACGACCAAAATAGTATTTAATTAACTTAAGGTGGTGTTTTGGCCGCCTTCCAAGATATCGCTTTCAAACCTAAAACACTTTGTGCTCTTTGAAGAGAAGAACCATGATGCAAGAGAACAGGTACACAGTAAAAATTTGTTGGTAATTTAAAAAAAAATCAATAATAAAAATAGCTTATTCTCGTAGACTGCACGGTTAGTGAAATACATTGCGCTATTTTCTTTTACGAATGAGATTATATATATATACATATGAGTTTAAATCACATTTTCTACCGCGGTAAATTATTTCATGCATAATTTTCGATGAAGAGTGGATTGCGTTACAGTGTCAATTCCAACTGTACAATAACGTTTCTGTGTTGCAACAATTGATTGAGTTCTTGCAAACAGAACTGCTAGAACTATGTACTGCAAATCACCTAGGAACCCGCCAATATCACTTGTTATAGCAACGGCGAGGCTGTTTTTCTCAACAAATATGAGCTTTTAATAACTAAAATAATATTAAATATGCTTTAGTATATTCAAATAGCAATACAGCTAGAAATACTGAGAATCCTTAATAAAAGAGGTCCTTTGGGAAATGAAAATAGTAGCTTCTTACACTCTAAGCTCGAATCAGTGATGCCAATCAGTGAAATAACATTCACTGAAAGTCAGTTGATAAGCTACTGCGAACTGGTAAATCAAGGAAATTAACTGGGAACAAGTGACTTATGACAGTATAATTCTCGACATTCAGTGGGAATCACAAATAAATGAGTGGAATTCAGCCATCATATTAATAAGTTATCAGGCACTGATTATCAGCCGCTCAATGTTCCCTATTCTCACTGCTTCAGATCTAGAGCGCAGTGCAGTGAACGCTGGTAAAGTCGCCGGCAGTGAGCTGGTTTCTTATAAACCACACTTCACTCCGCCCACACAACAAAACTCTACAAAACAATGTGGTGCCTTGTCAACCCTGTCCCAGCTCTCAGCCCAAAACAATAGTGTACGAGAATTTAGCATTATCTCATTATTCCTTGTAAGCTATACACATAATCTCTTGTAACGTGTTTTGGTAGCGAGTAAATTTGTTTATGTCCTTTCTTTGAAATTGTGGTGTACTCACTTTGTGGCTCATTATATTTTCAGTGAAGTAATGTATGGTTTCTATCTTCCATTACCTATAATACGTAAAAGCTACGGCACTTGAATATTGCACTGTCTCCTTGTACAGCAGCTTCTTGACAGAGTCAGATACACGTTGTATTCGTATAGGCGCTGGCTTTGTCACTTCAGCATCGTCTGCTACGGAAGGTGGACTCGAGGTAAGGAAAGTCTCGACGACGCAGTTTTCATTTGTCACGTCCCCAAGTGAAGGTCCGAGTGTAGGAACTGCTGCTCTGTGCGATCGTCTTCAGATAACTGCAGATTACACCCCCCCTCCTACCATGGTTCGCAAACTCTTCCGGAATTAATTCCGCCTCACACTTCCGCTGCGTCCCTTCCGGCTACACCTTCCACCCTGCAAGAACACACTATCTCCCCCTCAGCAGCCGTCAAACTGGGCTGCCAAAACTGAGTTCTTAGGTACATGTGATCCGCCGTCTTGGTTTCTGTGCGTGCGTATGCTCGCTGTATTTTAATTGTTTGTATTTCGTGCGAATTTTTAAACTTTATTTTGTGTAAAGTTCAGTTTTTTAAACACATTTTCATTGATTTTCAGAAACTCAATTACGAATTGGTACTATTGTCTCTTCTGAAGTATTCCATCAAAACGTATGATAACGAGTAACATGCCGCATTTCCCAGCAGAATATGTGTCCGTCTGAATCATCTCAGTAACAGCCAATCCCTGCGGCTGTCTCCAAACCACACTCGAGCCACTAACAACAGTCGAACGGCGGCGTGACCAATCTCTAACGTAGTTGCATCGGTAAATGTCGTCATACAAACACAGTCTGCCAGTAAACGGACGGGTTGTCCTCGGGCACGTATAAAGAAAAAAATTGTATAGCGTGTTGAAAAATAGTAACAAGTCGTTTGGTGATATATTGCGAACGCCCCTACTGAATACACGTGACAAACTAATAAAACCACTCAATCATTATAACGATTACAACATTATATCTCCAGGAAATTACCGAGTCAAATGTATTATTCTTTGACGAGGCCAATTTTTAAAAGATAAACCTAAATTCATTATGCTTCAAAAGCGACAGTTGCAGGATATGGCTTGTGTGTCGTCCCTGGAACACTATGAGCGTGAAAGGAAGCCAGATACAGAGATAAGATAGCAGGTGGCCTGTCACCATGGTAACCAGAGGCCACTCCCTGGAGACATAGCGGACGCTGACAACAGCTAGTTTGGGTTCCCTCGGGGTACTCCCACTGCTATACGTCCCCTCTACACCCACACACACGCCTCGCATCACATGGTACACATCTGTTGGCCAAAAAGTCATTCGGCAGAATTTTATGTTGAAAGCTTCCTCGGCCAAATGATGGTTCGGTCGAACGGCACAGGGTCGAGCTAAGAGGTATTTAGAAAGGCAAGAAAATTCTTATAAAGCTTGCCTGTGATTTACGAGTAAAATTTTGGGCCTAAAGTATGGTGGCCAAATCTATTTTCAGTTGAATACGGGTATGTAATTAAGAGAGAAATTTTCGACCAAACAGCTGTTCTGTCAAATCATCAACAATATGCTGAATAACACCTACACTTCGATCTAGAGACACTTACAATCTTACACACATACATATGTCGCTATATTGTCATTCCTACTCTCGTGTCTATAGATGCAAAGAAATCAATTTCAGTCTCCGTCAACTTCAACACTACTCTAATAATATGTGTAGACAAATTTCTCATTATTCCCTGCTGGCGTTGCTGTGTAAATCTCAACATATGACAGATTTGTTCGATCACAGGACAAGGGATAGGAAAATAGGTCATGAGGTTGCCTCCGCCATCTTGTCGTCACAGGGTACCCACCATCTTATGACCTCGGCCATTTTGTTTGTACTTGACATTAAGATGATGTCATCAAAACTATTTTTGCTCGGCCATTTTGTTTTATATTGGCTACCATCTTCTTTCATACTTCCTGTCGCCATCTTGTTTCCAGTTGTCATTTGTTTACATCTGCTCGGAGTCACGTATAGGTCAAGGTCACGGATAAACTAAATGGCTGACACAAGATGGCGTACATCGTGTAATGTATTCAGAAATGGCGGGCGTAACCTCACATATTTCGCCATCCCTCGTCCTCGGATCGGCCAAATCTGCGTACTCTCGGTGTTTACGTTGATTAAATAGATGCGGTTACGGCACATATTTTTTTTCAATAGTCGATTTCAAAAGTGCTGTATCGAACCGGCGACCCCACACGGGCGGGCTGGCAACTGTCGACCGAGCCAAGCGAAATCCCCACGTTGTTGTGGCTTCTGTTCTGAACGCGGTTTTCCACGCGCGCAGAGAAGGTTAAAGGTTAGACAGAATCGGTCATGCGAATACTCTGTCGCCGCAAATTACATAACAGTTGCGTAGTTCTGGACGTTGCGTGATAATTGCGCGTCGTGTTAAGCCAGCCGGCGCGGCGCAGACATATTTAATGAGCAACAACCGTGTGTTCCACAAGCGCAGTGCTCGGCGACGAGTGAGGGCTATAGCTGCGTTCAAGCTGCTCCCGTTTATTATATACACTTCAAACAGAACAATACATCAAAATAAAGGTAATAAATAAATACAGTATTAATAATCTACGCGTAGTGGCATAATGTGGAAACGCGAGATCCACACCATACAAAGATACTTTACAGGAATTAGAAACCGTTCTACCTTCTGCCAAGGACACTCCAGCCAACCACCTGTCAGGGGTGGTCCTGTGGTCCATTACAGACTAGCAGAAGGATAATTACAAGGATCAAGCAGGATATTAATGACTAGGACATCAGTAACTACAGGCAGAGAACAGTGCTGTTCTTGACGTAGACAAATGTCCCTGGAAGGAACTTGCTTTGGTGGGTTGGGTGGGTTGAACGCCTCGTCGACAGCCAGGTCGTTAGAGACAGGACAAGTCGCTCAGGGAAGAGGGTTTGGGGAATGATTGGGAAGGAATCCCCCATGGACTTTGTTAGGGACCCGTCCCAGCATTCACCTGGTGTGACTTCAGGGAACCATGGACCAGGATTCGAACCCGGTTCCTCCCGAATGCGAGTTCAAAGGTTTACGACTGCACCAGCTTGCTAGGTTTTATTTTTAAGGCTGCGTGCTGTAAATGTAACCTGCTTGGAACAAACCTGTGTGCGTTACGTGTGTACGTCAGAAACCACAGTAGACAGAGGGGATACTCCGATACCATGCACATCGTCAGGGGAGAGATGCTGAGCTGAGATATATAACGAGACTTGTATGTTCCCGAGAGAGGTAAGAGAGAACCAAACTCCGGTCAGCTACTGTTGGAAGCATATCGTGCCATCACAGTCTGAAGATAGCAAAACTACACTTTCAGAAAATCATCAACCGGGTCTTCCAAGATTAGCAGGTGTCACATAAAGCAATAACTCAATCTGGTTGGCAGGTGAAGGTTCCAAAAAATTATGATTTATAGAATGTTGCAAAATGGTAATAATTTTACCGGAATCTTTTATTTATACTCTGTAACAATTATCTAAATTAATAAACTTATTATTTTACTGTTTTTTTAAGTTATTGATTAATAATTTGGTAATACAATTATATATAATAATGTTTATGTAATTGGAAAGGTATTGCAAATGTAATGTCTTAGGAATGAAATTTTGTACGCATTGTGTCCATGGAAAATGGCGGATTTGGTTTTAGAAGTACTGTCTTAAAATAATCCTAGTTCTGATTTAAAATAATTTAATTAAATATTTAAAATTATTAAAATTTGTTTTATCAAAATGCAATGATATATTACTTGTTTATGAGCCAAGAAAGAAGGATCCGGGCGAAGCAAAATGTTCCATCGCTTTGCCATCAGGGTCAGATACTGACACGAATTGCCTTTCAACGCGACAATCATCCAATTAAGCGGTGCTTTAAGCCACAGAAGGAAAAGAGTAATTGGATCGGGGAAATTTTATATTGGCCGGTTGGCGGCAGCGCGCCATTAATTGGCGGGTGACGTTGATCGACGAGTGGAGAATGAACACGGGTGAAATGACAGTCGCGGATCAGGGCGGATGTCGAGGCAATCAGCCGGGTTTCCTGCCGTCATATCCGGCCAGCTAACCCGTCAGTTGGTATGTGACGTCGCTGCCGATTGACAACAGTCACGTGTGGTATCTCGGTACTTGTCGATCACGTTGACACGCGTGTTTTGGATGCTGCAGTTGCGATGTAGCAATGGTCAGCCTCGCGCAGTGATGCACGCATTTTCCAGCAGCTACATGAAACATTCTAATGCTTTCGGTTCTGTTTGCGACCTGAGCTGATGAGAGTGTCCATTTTTTCTGTTACATTATTATGCGTGCTGATGTTCGGTATTTAGTATTATTTGTAACATTTAACCACCTGTCTGTAGCAATTTTCAGGGTTGACATCATAACCTCAACACCGCGGTTTACTATATTTCAAAATAATATTGCGAGGTGTGTACCTACAAAGACCAAGAAATTGGTCTGGATTATTTGGTGGCACGTTCAATTTACAGTATACAATTTATGACATTTTCAAAAACAGGGGGAAAAAAAAAATGTATTGTATTGTTATTGAAAACGTCCTTGGTAAAAGATATTTCACAAGAAATGACGTAAAGCCGTANACAGGGGAAAAAAAAAAATGTATTGTATTGTTATTGAAAACGTCCTTGGTAAAAGATATTTCACAAGAAATGACGTAAAGCCGTAGATAAAGAGAGTATATTCCTTCTCTAACAGCTATCTCGGGTCACTCATGACTCGTGTTGTCATATGCAAGACCTGCAGGCGACAGTATGTAGGAGACAGTAACACGTGGTTGGAGTCTTGTAGGAACATCACAATGTCGGCGGTGGTAGCACTCAGGCAAGTGTGGTTCTGCGTCGTGGTTTGTCGCTGCCTGCCGCAGTTTGGAGGCCAGCCAGTACTTGACACATTCCAAGTGCAAACAGGTGCTGGGACTTGAACCCGGCTCTCCGCCACATCACACAGGCGCCCAGGTAAAAACTATACTCTCAGTGTCTATCTATTTCTTGGAATTTATTCCATATAGTTTAAGAAATTGTTCTGAAATTTTTACGTAATTGTATGTACGAACTCAGAAAACAAAAATCGTGCAGTTTTCACTCCCGTGCTACCACAGCAGTTTTGCTATATTTGTTAAGTAAAGAGTGGAAATTGGAGAGACATTTCCAATTTTGTTTAGCAGTGAAGCTCAGCATTTCCGTAATTACAGTCTGATATATCGTAAATATCTTATAATATGTACGGGTTCAAAAGCTTCTATAGTTTAACTGTTTAGGACGTTATCTAAAAAAAAAATGTACAGGATATGTAACGCATAAATTTGAACAGTTTTACAGAAATATAAAATAATCAAAATGTTGTAATCCGACATCTTTAAAGACTGAAATAAAAACTGTCATATACACAAACACGTCTTTCCACTCGCTTGCAGCCGGCCTTACACAACTTGAGACATTCGTCGTCTTTCTGTGAGGAGTCTGCACTGCATAGTCATTAAGTTAGAAAAGCTTGCGCTTCAACTCATGTATTCATGTTATATACTGTTAAACAGCTTTCCTAGCCATTGCCCATTTTGTGTTACTCATTAATACATTATTACACAAAATACGTTACAAAAATAAAGGCGAGATACTACAAAAAATTTAATTCGACAGCGCATGAAGAATTTTCAACTGCGAATCATTATAGTTTGTTCGTGGATAATTAACTGCTGATGAAATCAGCCTATCTGAAAAAAGCCTACCCGGATATACATTTACTTAAATTTAAGATACGATTGTAGAGATTACAGTAACTATATATAAAAAATAGGACAAATACTTCCAAGTGGTTACTTATTAAATAAATAAGTTCATGATTAGTGGTAACTGAAATCGATTAATTCATTATTTTAAATTATCCGCGAGGTTTAACCATTATTTGCGAAAAATAATTACATGTTTTCTTTTCTGTAGGTTTTNCATTATTTTAAATTATCCGCGAGGTTTAACCATTATTTGCGAAAAATAATTACATGTTTTCTTTTCTGTAGGTTTTCCGGATAAATAAGTACTTTTTAATGTTAATTGTAAAAAAATATTAATTTGATATCACTTAATAAATAATAAATGTACCTTAAATTAACCTAATTATTTCTTTGTTCATGAAACTGAACCAAACTGGAACTATTTTGTAAGTTGTTGATATTTATTTGCATTATTGAACTTCTTTAAACAGTTTAACACTTTTGAACATTTATTAACACTTTTAAAAGGTACAAAATAACATTATTAAGAAACTTAACCGAATTTGATGAATTATTTTAACTCTGAAAATTTTTGAATAATTTTTTTGTGCTGTTTAACATTACTGAACATGTGTATACATGCATTAACCTTTCTGAATTGTAATAAAGTTAAGTAAAATTAAGCAATATCCTATAAGATTTAATTTAAAGGATAGGATTTTGCAATATGCTACCATATGTACATCAAATGTGCTAGTAATTAAGGTTTTAAACCATAAACTACATATATATTGACTTATTGTCCTAAACCGATCAGAAATATTCGTCATGTTTTCAGATATATTTTAATACATTATAACATCGAATTAATATTGCAATGTACCAAATTATTTTGCATCTAGGAGTTAACACATCACGTTTAGCAACTTTATTAGAAAAAATTCGCCATTTTATAAAATGGTTTTTACTAGAGCGTAAGTAATTTATCGAGACGCCCGTAGTGTTTAAATCACTTTTACAGTTCTAAGGAACAGTTATGCCAGGTTACACACTTTCTTCACAAAAAAAAAAANCGTAGTGTTTAAATCACTTTTACAGTTCTAAGGAACAGTTATGCCAGGTTACACACTTTCTTCACAAAAAAAAAAACACAGTTCTGTGGTACAAATGCACATATCTTCAGGACTAAAGGGACGGAGTGAGTGAAGAGATTTGGGTGGGCTCTTAACATCGAAGTCTTGAGAGTCGATGAGAGTGATGCGACGTGAGTACGGAGCAGCGATGGAGATCCCCGAGAAAACTCACCGACCAGCGGCATCGTTCGGCACATGCGAGAACCCGGTTCACCTAGATGGGAGGCAAGTGGTCTAATCACAACACCACCGCGGCCCCACGAAGGGACGGATATGAGGAGTGTAGAGTGGGTTCAGCAGGGAGGGGAGGGGGGCAAGAGGCACGAGGAACACGACGATTCACTGCCATCTGTGCCGGCGATCTGCAGGTGTCTGTCTATAGCTCGGCAACGTCAACAAGATATCTGGAAAGAATGCNACTGCCATCTGTGCCGGCGATCTGCAGGTGTCTGTCTATAGCTCGGCAACGTCAACAAGATATCTGGAAAGAATGCGGTTACTCAAGGGGATGAGACGGAGGGGGGAAGGCCGAGCAAGCCAATCACAGGGAAGCAACAGTGCCACCGATACCTACTGTATAGTTTGCGAGCATGTAAAGCGAACATGTCAGTCTTACGGGAGGCATTTACTAAAGAGTAAGTCATGGCAAGTTCGAGTAACAAATGTCATACTATTCACAGTGAAGTCTGTGAAATTATTAGTAACGTAATTGCGTTTTTTGAAGACGAGAAAGTTTGTGGAAGACATAATTACCCCATAGAAAATGCAACGAAACAAGCATCAGCTGCGTCAGGTAAATCGAGGACGAAAATATGTAAAATACGTAGGGAAATTAGTCTATCGAAACTAACAGATAAAAAAAAGTATGCAAACCAGGAGAAAAACGAAAGACGAGTAGCAGAAAAATAGTTTGGGATGATTCTGATTTGTGCGTTGTTCGACGCACAATTCAAAACTTTCATGCTCTCAGAAAAGAAGCACCTACTTTAAAAATGATACTTTATGTACAACGAAAATACAAGAATGGCTCAAGGTAAACAATATTGCTTACGAATTAGAAATTCTTAAAGCAGAATTACTTTGCGTTGTTAAATTCNCGTAGTGTTTAAATCACTTTTACAGTTCTAAGGAACAGTTATGCCAGGTTACACACTTTCTTCACAAAAAAAAAACACAGTTCTGTGGTACAAATGCACATATCTTCAGGACTAAAGGGACGGAGTGAGTGAAGAGATTTGGGTGGGCTCTTAACATCGAAGTCTTGAGAGTCGATGAGAGTGATGCGACGTGAGTACGGAGCAGCGATGGAATGCAAGGTTGGAGTACACGGGAGATCCCCGAGAAAACTCACCGACCAGCGGCATCGTTCGGCACATGCGAGAACCCGGTTCACCTAGATGGGAGGCGAGTGGTCTAACCACAACACCACCGCGGCCCCACGAAGGGACGGATATGAGGAGTGTAGAGTGGGTTCAGCAGAGGGGGGGGCGAGGGGGGCAAGAGGCACGAGGAACACGACGAGTCACTGCCATCTGTGCCGGCGATCTGCAGGTGTCTGTCTATAGCTCGGCAACGTCAACAAGATATCTGGAAAGAATGTGGTTACTCTGTATGAGGGGACGGAGGCGGGGAAGGTCTAGCGAGCCAATCACAGGGAAGCAACAGGGGCACCGATACCTGCTGTATAGTCTGCGCGCATGTAAAGCGAACACGCCAGTCTTACAGAAGGCATTTACTAAAGAGTAAGTCATGGCAAGTTCGAGTAACAAATGTCATACTATTCACAGTGAAGTCTGTGAGATTATTATTAACGTAATCGCGTTTTTTGATAACGAGAAAGTTTGTGGAAGACATAATTACCCCACATAAAATGCCGCGAAACAATCATCAGCTGCGTCAGGGAAATCGAGGGCGAAAATATGTAAAATACGTAGGGAAATTAGTTTATCGAAACTAACAGATAAAAAAAAGTATGCAAACCAGGAAAAAAAACGAAAGACGAGTAGCAGAAAAATAGTTTGGGATGATTCTGATTTGTGCGTTGTTCGACGCACAATTCAAAACTTTCATGCTCTCAGAAAAGAAGCACCTACTTTAAAAATTATACTTTATGTACAACGAAAATACGAGAATGGCTCAAGGTAAACAATATTGCTTACGAATTAGAAATTCTTAAAGCAGAATTACTTTGCGTTGTTAAATTCCAACAGCCAGTTCCCAAGTATTATGAACTTCTTGAAGCGGCCGCCATGTCACGGTAATTTGAATGCTATAGTAGTATATATTTGGAACACCGTCAAGACTCGTGTAGCTGATAAAAATGTATCGCAAAGAACCGACCAGATAAAAGCGTTTGCATACGAGGCTATAAACAGTATTTCAGAAAAAGACTGGAAATCAGCTGTGTCTGATGTAAAAGAGAAGAAGCAGAGCATAGGAAAAAAAAAATAAAGATGGTTAATGGAAGAAGAAATCAACAAAGTGTTAACAGCGTGGGCGGTGACAGCGATAATGACAGTGAAAGCGATAGTTGGTATGATGACAGTATAGTGATAACAATTGTAGTAAAAAATTTGTGGTGCACGTTCAGGATTAGAAGAACTTGCATAGAAAACGGCATGTTTTAAACGGCGGTGATTTATTTAACAGTGAACATTGAAAGTTTTGCTGATGTTTGGAGAAATGCGTGACATAGAATGCATATTTTCAAGTTTAGTCTTTTGAGGCGTTTTTATGTAAAACAATTCATTCTTTTGGGAGACGGATTCCATGCAACATTTCTGAACAGCAATAGGCATATGCCTTTATTATAATCATTTTTACTGTGGTAACAGTTAAGATCATATGTTTCTGTGGTTCCAGTTTTGTTTCTATTGATTATTCTAGTCCTAATAATTTTTTTTTACTTTTTACACACATTTTTTAAAATCGTACTTGCATGCATGACAGTTTATGCATTTTAAACAGCACAATTTAAAAATAAAAACATGATATCAAGCCTTAAAAAAATAGAGATGGTGTATACTCTGAAAGCAATGTATTGTTAATACAAGATAATTTGTACTGCGAATAATTTTCGTAGGTTAGTCAAATAAATTCTAATAAATTTTATACTGTGCATATTATTAACGAAACTTTGTATTTGTAGCTATTCCTCTCTCGTATTTATTGCTTAACACCAGGCAAATGTTTTCCTGTTACTCCAAACAAACCTATCTTAATTCACTGAAATTTTAAAATGGTCTATTGATATAACATTGTTCTTTGCCTCGAACGCGCATTATAACGCATGCCACTGTGATGTATCTGCATACTCGGGGAGCAGCAAACCACTAAAACCTCGTATTCCATATGATAAAAGACAGTTAAACCGCACTACCGTTTACACATTCCCGAATGTGTCGCAGACGATCCTTAGTAGTTTGTAGTGAGTGTACCTGTCTTCCCCTGGGCGCGTCACGCGAGGAGTGGGGGAGCTGCAACTTCCCCTCACGGCGTCGTTTGTTAAGTTGGTCACACAATAGAGAGCGAGTCTGGCTTCTTTCTTCTACCCCTCCCTTCCATCCCCTCCTTCTTACTGAGTAACTTCCTTAAGCAGAATTACTACTGTCTCTCTGTAATAACTCCGGGAATTATTGATTATAAGTGAATTTTCCTTGCGGGTGATTACAGAAATTATACTAGAAGCAAAAGCCAAGCAATACCAACTTTATACAATTTACATAGCAATGCGCTACGTCCTGTAGAGAAGCAAAATCTTGAACAAAATCTGTAGTGGAGATTAAGGCGAATATGCAATATATCTAATTGTTCTGGCATAGATTTGTAAGATATTAAGTTTTTTTACTACTTTTCAGAAATGACCAAATCAAAACCCACAAATAAATATTCCAGAAGGTACAGTTAAATAACATTTAAGTAATTTAAAGTATGTAAGTTACTATATTCTAAGAGTTATCTCGATACAACTAGTGATTCATTTTATAAATATAGAAAAAAAAACTACCGAATTAAATCGATCTATCCATGCTGATTACACTTATTGGTTTAATTAAATACAGTAATTTATTACTTCAATAATAACACCTTTAATGGAATAACCTGACATTTAAACTTTAATATCGCGATATGCTCATCACACCACATCTGCATGCAAACAATTCTGCGGATGATCATCTAATATTTTTACTTAAAATCTCGCATTTTGAAAGCGGCAGTGTTACTCTTGTAGTGTTAAGTTTCACCATTTAATTGATTAAAACCAATCTTGCTGTGGAGACATACCTACTGTGTGCGATGTATTCACTACAATGCAGATACAGTAGTTGGACATTTTGAAGATCCGCCATGATTACACTAAATAACTACTCGACCGAAAATATTAAATCTTGCAGTAAAGTCAATCTGCTTATAATATCGAAAAAAAAAAAAAAAAAAAATTTCACGTAGTTCAAGACTTACTAACTCATAAAAATTACCCGCCTGCTAAACTAGAAGAAAGTGGGTTATTTAGCTATAGTGTTAAGTTATTATACTATTTATGAACGATAGAAAGCCCATCAAAATTGAAACATTAATTTTTGAAATATATGTAGGTATATATGGAGCAGAGATCTGCTGGATGATTTATTACGGAGAAACATTTTTCCGGAAGTAAAAGTATTTTTTGGGGAATGATATTTCTAACAGTTATATTTTTACAGTTTCATCTTTTAAAAGATTACATAACGTGTGTTAGTATTTCAAAAAACACCATTACGGTGTTGTGCTCAGTATTTAAGGAAGAATTTGAAGGCTAGGATACCTCGAACAACACCTGACTATAGCACTCATAAACCTACATAACCCAGTAGTACGTAAACACAAATTATGTTCACATACCAAACGACGAGAACTTTTTACATTGTTGGCGGGAAATGTAGATTTTTTTTTTGCACGAGAAAATTGTGATTTTAGTATAACATTTTTTTTAGCACTTTCTTCGCATACCAATCGGCTAATCCGTTGAACACAATTTCGAAGAAGCACGCATGCGGTAACTTATTAAAGACGCATGTTTACAAATAATTTATGCTCCATATTTTCCGCAAAGCTCTTAGCGAGGAGTATAACCATACTAAACCAAAGCTATTGTTTTGTTGTAACCAAATCTATATATTTCACCACCGATAATAAATCATACTATATGAAAATGGGCATTTGAGATTAATATAAAATAATTTAACGTCTCTTTATTACTATTCCTGCTAAGACAGCTTTAGCATATAGTTCATAATTTGTCAACAAGGCGGCAAACACAGCAAATGTCTACATTCTTATAAATCATTCCAAGCAGCTGTATCCACTGTGATGTTACAAAATTAGAGATACAATGCGCAAAAATAAACATTATTATTCATCGCTCGCTGGCTGAAGACAGTTTGCTCTGTTGTAGACTCACTGAGAAGTGAATATCCTGCACTGAATGGTAATTTTTACACCGTCCTACCTGCATTCCATTTAGGCACGCAAATTCCTCAATCTACCGCAATTTCACATCGCTGCATGTTGCTGGGTTTTCCCGTAGAAATATCTACTACTCCCTTTACCAAAATGAGTTCAGTCATTTATTTGTTCTGTGCTCAAGATAAGCGTAGGTAGCTGACCAGTTGACATTAAACTCTGAATATAATTTATAGATAACAGCATCGCTTTAACCGAGCTAACAAGGTTGGTGTTATCTTCCACGTGGCGTTGCTGAAACGCTGGCTACACGCCGAACTCTGCTACGACGCCTCGTCTCGGCAGCCTCCTGCAGCATGGGACGGCATTCAGTTGACGCAAGCTGAGGATGACTTCTCGCTCGACGGCGCTAATGAGTGAGTATCAATGCTCTGGCGTCCTTCGCATTACAAGCACGCTAACTCGACTAACAAGCTTCGATGGCAGCAGCTTTCGGCTCCGCTNTGCTCTGGCGTCCTTCGCATTACAAGCACGCTAACTCGACTAACAAGCTTCGATGGCAGCAGCTTTCGGCTCCGCTTCTTCTCCATTAATGCGAAGGAGAGTTGGCGCACTCATCATCCTCGATACGTCAACTATAGTGGCCATCTCTCTCTCCGTCTCTCTCGTGGCAAAGTTTACTTGCTCGCCGGTAACAAGGTTACATGGTATCAAGTGCCGGTGCTGCCTTCACAACTTGACTGCACATCCACTTATGTTTATCATATGATTATTTTCATCACTTTGAAATCCAAGGGCAGATGTAGCACCAACTACATCTCGGCACTTACAAAACTCTTAAGGTGACGGTGTCATTTGCTGGCTATTCTTCAAGATAATCTTACAAGGACACTGACATATAATTAATAAACACTCAATTTCAAAGGGATTTGTTTTTATGATTTCTCAACAGGAGAAATTGTATATGCTGACAATGAACTCACCATTCCGTTAGCTCACCACCAGCCATAATGAACGGTGCCCCACATAAGTGTGTCCGATGTGTTGTGAACTAACATGACGGTAGAGAGTTGAAATGTAAATACCTAAAAACAGGTGTTTTGGTTGTACCGTAAGGATGTCTTCACTACCAGTCACTGTGTTCTGACTTCCACGAAACTGTTGGCTGATGATATTGGCAAACTGATTTTATCAAGACATCCCTTTAGGTATTACAAAGAAACGGGATAAAAATTATACAAACAGGTACTTGAAAAGTATAATGAGGTTTAAAGAAAAACACCAAAATAAGAATAAAAGTTGTTTCCGTAATGTGTTGTGAATGCCATTTACTTTGACTACACACCATAGCGAAGGAAACACTAAGGTCAAACACATCATACTGCAGAACCATAAAAATGTACACAAAGGTAAGACAAATATGTTTCTTTAATGGTTTACTCTATTTTGAAGTAAACACGGAGAACTGAGAAAGCCATATAAATTNGTAAGACAAATATGTTTCTTTAATGGTTTACTCTATTTTGAAGTAAACACGGAGAACTGAGAAAGCCATATAAATTCTTAACGTAAGTGAACGTCACGCACAAAAGATCTAAGTTTATCGAAGACGGTGGAGCAGTGGGTTCTATGTTATCTGGAATAGGCTTTAATAAAGGCATTATTTCCGAGCGCACTGCCTGTCTAATACTTCTGTGGTTAAACACAACCAGTTTCCAAGGTGTACTCAGAATGCTTACTATGAATATCAGAGGATAGTACAATTTGGCTGCCTTCGTTAAAAATCCGTTTAGATCTATTATGAAATCTTTTAGTACTATGCAATTAGTTTTGCATTTATTGCAAAACTCTTAGGTATTTTATTTAGAAAAAAAGAGCGCTTATACTATTGTCACTAGACAGCAAATCATTATTTCACTAAGAAATTATTTTCTCACCACAAATCATTTGGGTGAAATCTGTGGTCAATGTCGTTAATGTTGCTTGGCTCTAAGAGCTGTACATTTTCTAAAATGCTTAAATTAACATAATTATTATAAATCTTGACAAAAATAACCGTAGTAGAGAAGTAAAACGGTTAGTGTTTTTTTCCATGAGTTACAACTTGACAATAAGGAACGGTTTGTAGAGTACGTGGGAACGTATTCTGTGTCGCCATGAAAGATACAGAAGCCAGTGTATTTACTACGTCTCCTGTAACGACGGATGTTTGCAACTTACTTGTATTTCTTCTTGAATGCCAGTTAATGTATACTGAACTCAGAATTGTAGCGTTTTCCACCCTCGACGAAATTCTGGAGCAAAGTCATCGCCTCCAACATGCTAAATGCAGACGGGATGTAGCTGAACATTCCGTTGTCTGTTGCACTTCGCTTGCGCCGCGCCTTTACAACAGTTGTCCGTACAAAACTCCTCAGGCGTACAGAATCACGTGTATATGGTCCCGTAATGTTCGATAATGTGACGTCACATGCACAAACACAGACACCTGGTCTTCGCGAAGATACTATATTCCATAACTAGCTGTACTTTGCTAATATCCACTTTCATGGCGGAATTCATGTAATAGTTACACATCTTGGCTGTCTGCCCGCAAACCAGATATGTTTAGTACAGGAATAATTTGGTTGTTCTTGCTACAGTCAGGTAGGTTTCGCATAAATCAGCTGTCCTTAANGATATGTTTAGTACAGGAATAATTTGGTTGTTCTTGCTACAGTCAGGTAGGTTTCGCATAAATCAGCTGTCCTTAACTACTATCTCTTGATGCACCAATGTTTTGTTTTCGTTTCTTATCCATTCTGAATCACGCGTTTTAAGATTGAGCGAATTTATTTCGGCTCACGATGTATTATTTTTAAAACATGCTTTTCATCTTACGCTTCTTGCTTACCAGAGTAAATAACACAGCCGAGTATTTGTGTGTACGGAATCTTAAAAAACAAGGCCATATGTATGAATCACTGGCCGTGCAGCGTCGGACATCGTTGTGAGACAGTGGCCATTGGCCAGGATTGTTGACTCTTCGCTGGATCCCAAGCTACTATTCACGTGTACGACGTTTCAAATTTGTTTTGGCAGTTCTCTGCACTGTTACACATTGCCGTACATCAACAGAATGTTTCTCACGAGAATGAACAATTAATATGAGAAATTGTGTTTGCCAACTGGAGAAAACGGAACTGGCCTCAAGAAACATGAAACGCGGAAACACTCCGACGTCTCCGTGTTTGNCTCAAGAAACATGAAACACGGAAACACTCCGACGTCTCCGTGTTTGCAATAGCATCGGGTTTCGGGAACAAACTTTCTAGAAGTTTCACGAAGTGTTCTTTGTGCTGTAATCAGATGTCTATCGTTCCTACAACAGTGAGGAAATACACGCCACCTTCACCTATGTACATTCGAACATCTCAAAGTAGCCATCACCACGGCAACAGCTGGCAAAACTTCAAACCCTTTATACTCAGAGAAATGTATAGTATCGTAGCTTAGAAGTTTATTTGACAAGTATTTCTTCACACTGGACAATCATTTCTTCAGTCAACTAATCTGATATTACTCCAAATATCTGTGTTCGTCCCCTTGAAATAAGTTTAACGTTTTAAAAACAATTCGTTAAGCCGAAATAAACGGCGATTATGAAATCTATGTATTAAGTACACGCTAACGTTCATAAATATCAAGGGCGAGTCAAACAAGTATTTTGCTTGGAGTAAATACGAATTTAGTTTGGAGGGACACTCGGACACATCTATTATTAGAGGATTTGTGGCGGCAACAATATCAGCTTGCTTCAATATTGGCATTTATTTAGTTGACTTGAGCAGTTCGCAGCTTGAGAGATTGTTAATAATTTTTGTAACAATTAGGAGAGTAACATAGATTGTTAGTGTATTTACTGCTGCTTAGTAATGGTTTAAACAATTCAAATGAAACTAGTTCAACGGGAAACTAAAAAGTAAAGGTGAAAAACTTAAATAAGTTTTTCTATGTAAATGTTGTANTATATGCACATGTATGTGTTCATATGTTGTTTTTTAGTTGTCAGTTTAGCCGTGGTCGAGGTGCAGCACTGTGCGGCGCGGACAGTTCCGGCTTCGAGTCCCGGGCAAGCCATGGGTGTACATTTGTGTACGTTTGTATTGGTCGAGGGCCGACCTTCATGGGGAAATGTCACCGAACACTGCGCACATTCAGATAAACGCCAAAATAAAGTCCATAAATAAGCGTTGCTAAGTCATAGCGCTTTGGTACGAACGTAATGGGTTCGAATCCAAGTGCAGCATTATTTTCTTTTTATGATAAGGTAAACTTTGAGGTGCATAAAGACATACAAACCTTTAATCGCACCAACCAAATTCTACGCGATATGTGGCAGCCAAATAACCACAAAATAATTTGGTTCGAGCAACAACGTAATTAATTGCCCCTGTGCTAACAATTAATTTGGTTGCTCCAATAAAACTCGGTTTTATTGAACAAAACCTTTTTATTAGTGTATAGAAAAAAAGAATTTGTGTGCATAGCTAAAGTATAAATCATTTGCGTTAGTTTGTCGCGTGTATTGGCGAGAGGCGTGTGACTGCTGAACGCCATGGTGTAATGGATCCGTGTTGACTTCGTTGAGAAGGGTTCCGCGTTCGAGTCCCGGTACATTGAAACTCCCGCATGACGAAAAGAATACTTATGTTTTTGTTGACTCACTTCAAAATGATAAATACAGGAAAAGTATACTAACAAATTTACTGAAAGTTCCGTGAATTAACCGAAATTTGTGAAATTTACTGGAAGTCCATTTTTGAGAAAACGGGGATATCCGTAGTTTTACGAATATTTTTTTTACAGTTCTGACAGTATATTTAATAATTTTACGCATGATATTTAAAGTGTGCGTGTATAAAGATATGTTCTCTCTTCGAAGAATCAGTGTAGCGTGTGATACCGTATTCTTGACATTCGCTATTCGTCTACAGGGAGACAGGCCGAGTCAAAAATGCATCGCGCGAACATGAGCAGACCAAGACACAGAATTGTTTGGTTAAATACGTCCACACACAAAACTCCACATATCCATTGCTGTCTGACGGCACCGTGAAAGTGTCGGAGAAACGTCCAGTAGCGACAACGCAGTTTATTCTTCTGGCGTCAGCGCGGGCTAACACACGATTCATATTACTTTCACAGAATTTTTCGGAAAATTAGTGGTAATAGCGTTCTATAGGTCTAGTCGCGATAAACTGAGCACTTTTGACAGCCCTGCTCAAGATCTACTTGTGTGCAAGCTGTGTTTTCTTCCGCCATGTATAAAATTAACATTCCCAGCGGCCTGTTTGCCTTATTCATGCGTCGGTCACGTGAAACTGTGAAAACACTAGAAAAACAAATTATTTAAAGATTTGTTCATTCTTACACCTACATGCATTAAAAAAAGAACGCAACATAACTCACTGAAGTATTCGAAGATGTTAATCTAACTCTTTTAATTCAACATTAAGACATGGAACTATTTTCCCTCCATCGTTACCAAATTTATCTGAGCGCGCATGTTAATCTATTTCGCCATTAAAAAATATGTAGCTAAAGGCTGTTCACAATAAAGTGAATACTTTTGAAGTCAACATTAGAAAAAAGTCACTGAACAGCCTTTGTGAGGGACCATCCCAGCATTCGCCTGGAGCGATTTCGGGAAGACACGGAAAATTAAAATCAGGATAGCTAGACCGGGAATCGAACCCGTGTCCCCTCCCCCCCCCAAATATCGGTCTAGTGGTCTACCACTGAGCTTCCTCTCCAGGTGTGTCTCACACAGTCACACGAAAAAAACAGAGGTACCATTAAAAAAAAAATGTATATTTAGTCTGTAAATATATTTTTGAATTAATAAAAAAGGGGTAGCCAGTAAATTTTTAAAATTTAGGTTGTAATAATATATTTAAATTAAATTAATTTAAATTGTATTTTATGTTTTAAAAATATTTTCTTTTTAATTCACCTTCACAATTAATTATTTTTAAAATTTTTAAATGTAGGCTGTACATCAAAATTTGAAATTCACCACTATTTTTTAATAATAATTTTTTTTAAATATAAGTAAACTAGTTAATAAATTAATTTAAGAATGTTTTAACTGTATGTAAAATGGCCTGTGCCATACCATATCTACACTACTCACACCGCTATAAGCTGCTACCTAGCTTATTCCACATCTGCCAACGAAGTTTGCCTCTGCAGTGCTCTTTGTTATTAACCAGCGTGCTTCTCCGCCGGATCATGAACTCCAATTTTCATTTTAATTTCACGGCGCAGCTCGTCAAATGCAAGAAGTACTCGCTTTTAACTTTTTAATTTCTTCGTTGATTGCTTCTCCTTAATTAATCCTACCTCTTTCCCTCCCCCTTTGACTCATAGCTTCTTTCGCTGCAGATTATTTGTAGCATTTTATATTGGTTTTGCTTTCCGAATTTTAGGAGGAATCCAGAGTTACACTGGAGTCATATATTTAGGTCAGTGTAAACTGGGCAATTTTGGCAACCTTGCTGAATTCCTTCCGTCATTTGTAAAAATTTACTTATATATATATATATGAGGCTACCAAGTGAATCTTAGGAATAGTTTTAAACATAAATATTTCGCTGTTACACCAGTTCGTTCTTTCTGTGTACATCTACAACCTATTTTCAGTGGCTGCCACTTAATATATTTCACTAACAGCGAGGCCCGGAAACACATTATTATATTTAGGATAATTCGCTCGGTGTATGTGTTTATGAAATTCGTTTATCAGAATTTGATTTTGAAACCATTTAATTAATACCGAATCAACTTTAAATGTTTAAAGGATTACAAATTATGAAGAATGTCTTGTAATTATACACTGTTCACTCTTTTCATTACATGAACTAACAAAATTCTACTGTTATTATGCTTGTTATGATCGTAAATAAACCCGAGAATTACTGATCCTAACTGCATACACTTGCACATTCCTTTACGCTGTTGAATCAGTAACGTAATACTGACTATAAAATTAGTTATTTAATAAGCTGTGTAGACAATAACTCTCGGAAATTCCATAGGAATCAATAACTTACGATGTGTACGTTCACCGTAAAGTGGGGCAATGCGAATGAGTGCTCGCGTTTGTGATCCAGTAGCGAGAGAGCAATAAGGACGACCCGGGCACGTATCACATGCTTCGAAATAGCCTCTACGTGCAACACACTCCAGTGGCGTAAAACGCGAGACCCTATTTCTGGAAAGCAACTCCATGGAACTTTCACTGGTGACAGTGAAAGTCTTTCGTACCCGTTACTTCAAACATTTTGAAATGAAATGTAAAGACATAAATTTAATGGCCGAAGAATTACTTTTGCAAATGTTTTCAATTCAGAAAAACAATAATAAACAGGGAATTATAAACAAATACTGAGTTTTTTCAATGCTTACTCGCCTTAATTTTGCCATTTAAAAATAAGACGTAAATAATTTAATAAATTAGCTATTTAATAAACCACAAACAATTATACTGGGCAGTGAAATACTGTTCACCGAAAGTGACTCAATAAACTGGTGCCGCCCAGTCTATGATAGTATGATAGAAGTTGGGGAACAACGCCATGCTACTGTGTATCTCACTGCAGTTTATTGAGACCCACCATTTCATCAGTGACAATACGCCAACTTAACAAACAGTACGTAATATCCCGCTGATTTTCAATGCGGTCGCCATCGCTGGTTTTAGTTTGGAGTCATTTTTACTGCTTCATAATTTGAACGAAATGCTATTTGTAAGTAGATGCCACTAAGAAATTCTGTAGAGTTTCACAGTCACATTTTTTTCTGCAGTTCCGCGTGATGTTTGGAAGGCCATGCAGTAGACCGCATTAAGGGTTATGTAAAGGTCTCGCTGTAAGGGAATTTCCAAAATATAAAATCAAGAATTTAATTTTAACTACTGAAATTAATTTATTTAAACTGAAGAAACCATTACATTGAAAAATATGATGCATAGTTTTCAAATGAAAATTGTTATCTTTTATTGAATAATACTTAGGACTACAGAAACCACCAAATCAGTACATATGCAAAAAATAAATCCATTAAAATTTATACAAATTTAATTATGTAGAACTTCATAACAACATTTTTAACAAAAAATAATCTTTATCCAAAAAAAATTTAAACTTGAAAATAAAATTTTTTTGTTTTTTTATTATATATAAAATAGAGGTGCCGATAATTTATTTTATTAATTCAAAGAAAATTGTTTTGGTATATTTACTGAGTTTTTGGTTTATATCAATAATTTTTTGCGAAAGGTAGGCAATTTTTTTTATAGAAAACTACAGACTATCAAATATTAGTGTGTAAAATAGTTACATCTACAGCATTGAAATACTATATTAATAAATTTAACATCCACGAAATATATTAATTATTTCCATTTCAGTTCTTGGTATTATAGTTTGGGAATGCACCTACTGCAGGAAGTGTCATAGCCAGTAAAATTCCACCAATTACCTCGGGTAAATTGTAAGGCGCAAATGAACTGTATCACCATGTGATACTTGCTGGTAGAAAGCGCGGAGTCAAAGTGAGCACACCCTGTATATGCTTGTGTTCGCCTACTACTTGTCCTGAAGAGCTGTGCTCTCGTCTCTTTGTGTTTCCAACTCCAACCTCTTCCACTTCCTCCACCCTTTGCCGGTCTCTATCACCTCGTGTTGCCTCGCAGGCAGAGGCATTAGCGCCGGCAGACATTCCCAACACCTCATTCCTCCGCCCCTCTTTACACTCTATTTATCACTACTTAACCTTCGACTCCTTGTCATTGTTCTCAGAATGTCCTCCCTGACCAAGCTTTCCTTCGATATGTTCTAACACTTTTCAATATAGATTATCCTGTCCCATTCCCCTGTTGTACTAGAAATATTTATCTACTTCATAAATTGCATGCAATGATTCAATTATTTTCTGTCGAGTGGTTTTTACGGTGTATATTATGGGCTCCTCCCACCTCCTCCCCTGCAAGTATTTCACCAAAATAGCCCAGGTTACCAATAAGCATGAGAACCAATCACGGCCACGATGGCGGCCATGTATGACCAATCGCAGTAAAGCCGCGATGTCCTGTAGTTGTGTGCCCAGGCGCATGGAGCTTTGTCCTAAGACGCACTTAAGTCCTATCCCTACCCAGGACCTCACTCTCTCCTCTTACTGTAGTTTGGAAGTAGGTTAGCTGCTTTTACACTTCGTCCAGGTCCGTCCCACCTTCGCATGGAACTACTGCTCGACAAAGTCAAGTGAAAGCCCGGCAAATATGTGGGACACGCGCTCTTTCTCCTCCCCTATCTCTCACTCGTCCTTATAGACGCAGCAGCTCCAAGGTAGTGGGCACAGATGGCTCACGTGCAAACTGAAGTACCTGTTGTGAGTAGTAACAGCTCGTAATAATATAAATAATGTGACGGTGCGTGTTACCTGGTTTCCCGTCACGTGAGAAGAAACAAGAGTCGTCCTGCCGTCTGGTGCTCTGAGATGGACAGTGTCTGTGCGCGCTACTGTGGGACTTGCTGTCGCATGCTAGAGACTGCACGAGCAAGGCGTTCTCTCTCCTCAACTACGTGACCTCACGTGGCCTGCGTGTCGCGACGCTGTCATCAGATAGTCACCGACGAGTTTGAACTACATTGGAAAGAGTCCCTAGCATCTTCTTCCACGTTTAAGGCGACAACGTCGGGTTGGGGACCGCCACTGCATAATACCTCGGCCTGCTGTGAGACGAGCGGACACTCTGGGGGTTTATCATCGGCGAACCATAGGGAACGTTAGTAAATTTAAGTAATGTGGGGAATTTTTTAACGCAGTCATATTTGCATGTCATAAATGTTAAGTAGTTTTTCCAAGCTGTATTTTAGCTTAGCCTTTGAGAGATGTGGCAATTTAAAGTAATCTTGTGGTTACATATAGGGATTTTAAATAGCGTTTTATAGTCTTTGTATAGACATTAAAGAAGGGGATATTAAAGTTTTAGAATTTTAAAATTCAAGAGTCCCAAAATGAGTATATATATATTTATTTGTAGAGTATTGTTGTGGTGGAGGAGAAAAAGATAGTGTTGCAGCGACCATAATATTACCAAAAAAAAATAAAGGAATGAGATATTTATTAATAAATGAAGTCATCCCCTTTTCACTATTTGGCTGCTGTGTCAGCGTTATTTATTGTTTAATTTTTTTCATTTTTCAACCCTTACTTTACATAATTATGTATGGTATGAATACGTAGTCATAATTCTTAGGAGCTGCATGTAGCAATGAACGGGCGTGTTCTTTGGGTACTTCAGGTGGATGTCTAAGAGGACATCCGGCCGCTGTTGAAATACCCGCAGAATCGATACAACTGTGTGAAGTAAGATAAAAATAAGTTACAGTTATTCTTGGTCTATAGGCGATATTGAATACATGCATGTGGGGAAACAAACTATCCCTCCCACACACCCACCCACCACGTCCTGGGCCCGCCAGCTCAGAACGAACGCTAAATCTCGACGTCTTCATACAAGTTAGGGAAGCAGAACGCCCCTTAGATATGCTGCAGCCACGTCCCACCCTGCTCCTCTTAGGCAGGTTCTACTCGGCCCGGCTGAAGCCATTCACGGCTTGGAAATCACGCCGCCCTGCAGTCTGTTCTTGCTTGCGACCTCTCCTCTTCTGCCAGCCGTCTCTAATTAAACAGCTGTGATTGAGCAGCCCCTCCTCCTCGCGAAGACTGAAGGCAGTCCCAGCATCTCGTGGAGAGACGCTGATTACGAGCACAATGAACACTCCAGGGCGCTCGCTGCCTGTTTTCTCTTTACGTCAAACACTTATCAACATGTAGACATCGCTTGTGCTAAGACTCGCGAGTTTCACGCGTTAATTTGGCAGCACGCCAAACTCCGCAGTCACGTTTACGCTCCAGGTACCTACGTATGTTTATTGTCTGCCGACCCTGTGAGAAAACCGTAATGGCAAATGTATTCGTGGAAAATCTAGATTTACAGTGATTCTATTTCTAGCACACCAACATTCATAGACATCAACATGTCGTAGTTGAACATAAAAATATTTTAATTTTAATTGTTAACCATCTAAATTAAACTCCTAAAAATTTTATTACTGGCATATTTGTAATGCCAAGGTTTAATTATATTCTTACAGTATTGCTGGGAGTGAATAGATAAAATAATTTCTGTATTTTAATGACTTTTTAAAGTTTAATGTCTAACCCGTTGAAACATTAATTTGAACTTTCTTCATGATTCCGGGTATGCTGCAGAGTATTTTAAATACTATTTACTACACTATGAGAAATGAGTACCAGCACAGTCTAAGACTTCTTTAGGTAGCCAAATGCTGTTGGCTTCTGCTGTCATGCCGACATTTTTAGTTGGCTGCCCCTTGTGTAATAGACAAATAGAAACTCTCATGATAGGTTCTGTTGTGCGAGTTGCTATTAGGAGAGCCACCTAATTCCAGCGGTAATATTTAATAAGTAGTTTTATGTCAGAATACTTTAGGCCAGCGCCACATTCGTCATTTGTTTATGAAGGGTGCGCGTATCGTAATTGTCCGCCTGTAAAACACAGACGTTCAGTTTCGGACTAACTTAACTCTGTCTGGCTCTCTCAGGCTAGGAAACGTCTCGTGTGGCCAACAACCGTAGCAAACCCCCGTGTGAGTACACAAGGCAGTGAAGTGTGGCTAGAGCAGGTTATATTCTCAGGTGGAACAGTGTAAACATCCGGTGGACTTCACGTACACCTATATGGCCACACATGACAGTTGTTCCCAATTGCTATTGGTAATTATGCGCATGGGAAACAAGACTCCGAGTTGCTCGGAACACCCACAATTCGCTAACATCGGCATTGAAACTACGTGAGTGAGCGAAGAGATTTGAGCGGCTCTTGACGACGACGTCTTGAGAGTCGATGAGGGTGAAGCGAGATGAGTAAGGAGCTGCGCCGGAATGAAATAGCGGCGAAGTGGGAGAACCCCGAGAAAATCTGCCAACCAGCGGCATCGTCCGGCACGATTTCCACATACGGAAACCCGGGAGTAGATCCCGGTTCGCCTAGGTAGGAGGCGAGTGTTGCAATCGCTACATCACAGTGGTCCCCCCCCCTACATATGTAAAATTTAAATTTTCATGGGGCTTATAATTTTATTCACCCGCCAGTCAAGTGAAAAAGTGAAATTGTTAGTAAAATAAATGTGTTACTGATGCACCTCGTCGCACTCTAATGAGTATATAGCAAAGAGAAAACTTGTTTTATTATTCATTTTAACATTATATTGGCGATAGAACGTCCAAACGTAGAGCTATTTTAATAAAAGCAGTTCACGATAGTGAGCACATTTGAAATCAACCTTACAAAAAATGCACTGCTCCTACCCGCATATATTGTAACGGGAGCACTGACTGGCATGTGTTCAGTGAAGTTAGTAGCGATGGAGGGAAAGTAGTTCCATGACTAAACGTCGGATTAAAAGTGTAAAGTAAACATTTGTGAAAACTTAAATTATTTCTTTAGCTTTCTTTTTTCAATGCATCTATTTGTAAGAATTAGCAGATTTGTAAAATATTTATTTTTACAATATTTTTATAGTTTTACTTGACCGACCTACGACTATAGTGATAAGACGTACGTCAGTGTTAGTTTTCATACAGCGGAAGAATATACAACGTGCATACAAGTAGATCTTAAGCAGGATTTCAAAAACGCTCAGTTTACCACGAACAGCATGTGAATTGGCTGCTAACTTAATTGGGAACTTTGATTCCAGTGTGTACCGTAGTACACATAATATGCCGTTAATGGGCAGTGATTATATTTCAAAGGTAGATATGAAAATGGCTCGCTTCACGTCGAACAGCCTACAGGAAATGGCGCCTGAACGAGGAACCCTCGGAAGGCTGGGGCAGGCTAGGGCAGTCGATCTCACCTCAGGCATGCTGCTGTATACGGCCAAACACTTTCCGTACACGATCAGTTATTTGCAGTGAGGAATTTACAATTAAGGCTCGTGTGGCCAACGCGCTGCACATAAGTGAGCTAACCGATCGAGCAGCGAATGGAAAACCAATTAAATCTCGCTTCTTCCTACAGACGCGGAGTAGCTAGAATGAGATTCCATAAATAACTGCGGCAGTCTTCAATCTGCGCCTGGCCACGGGAATGACGGAAGAACGGCGCGAAGGTGATGAGAGGCGACGGGGGAAGGAATCTGTGAAGACAAGCCATCAAATATTTCATATATATTCATGGTCCATTCTATTTGTTTTGCAGATGGCGCCTGGAATAATGAACAGGCAGCAAACTCGCTGACCGCGCGGCTGGGGGAATAAGGCGCTATGTCACGAGAACTGGAGATGATGTCCTCAGCGTCGACACAGGCACGAGCACCAAACTGCTTCGTCGCCTCTTCGCGCAAAGTACTGACGCAGACTACGTCACAATACAGAGGCGAAACGACAGCCCGCCGTGAACTACAGCCTCACACATCAGCGGAATGGCGGCACCGGCTAGCCGAAATGTTGAAACGCCGTACGACAATCAGCACGTGGTAACCTCGCCAGCCGGCATCCCGGCCAATACGGAACCTTCCACGGCATGCGGTAGCCAATCAGACACTAAGTCCATAACCAGAGCCTCGCGCAGCCAATCAGAGAATGGATACGCCCACATCACAGCAGCCGGCTTGTCGTTTCGTCTCTGTGTACTTATCTATTCTGTGGCACTGACGTGGTACTCAGTCTTTCATCAGAAACGCTTCTCTACACTCTAAACCTGAAACGACCTAAATGGTTCCACATGACTGAAACCATTGGAAATGGCACAACTGTAAATAGGTGGAAATTTACTGACTATCGCATTGAGTTTTCTTTTGGTGAATTGAAGTTAATACCTTTATCGTATGAACTGCGTTTGTAGGTGTTCGGATTCAACTCTTTATAAAGACACAATTAAATGGATTCACGGTCTGTTTTCATAAGAATGAACTTACGGTTCAGACAAGTCCGGTACACAACTGACGTGACACTTCGTGAAATAAACACATTTTTTTGGAGAATGACTTAAAAACGGCATTTCTCTGATTATTGTATCGAAACCAGTATTAGTTGGATAGCACTGGGAACTAGGATAGACGATTACAATGAATGTAATCTCAACGTGACTAAACACTTGGTCTAAATGTCATTGGGAAGAATTTTCTGCCGACAGCTGGTTTAGCCATCGTGATCCTTCTGCCATGTCAAACACATTTTTGGCCCAAAATACATTTTCCTTTTTTCTCAGACGAAACGAGAAACTTAGCTCTTATACCTATGTGACCTACACGACTTATCAGTAAAATACAGGCTCCCGGTGAAATGTGCTGCAGACTTTGAACTACTAGAACCACGGCTTCAGTGTTTAAAGTTCCAAGGTTGCATCCAAAATAAAGCTTGCTCTTGCCTTACGCATATGAGCAAGGGAACATTGTGTGGCGCATTGGTAGTGTGCTTATAAAACTCTGGGAGCAAGAACTGGGAAATTTTCCGTTTTCCCCTCAAAATAGACCATTCCTCCCTTGAAATAGGCCTTTTTCAGTCAAAATGTATACTTTTCCCACAGAATTTCCCGTTTTTCCCTCAAAAAAAGCACCAAGACCCCATTGGCAAGAAGGAGCCCCGAAAGGCTATTTTCAAGCCATTTGAAGGATTTAGGGGGGGGGGTCGCTTCTTTTACCCGCAGGCCTGCACCCCTCTCACCCCACCCCTAGCAAAGCTCACCTCAACCCTTTACCCACCTCCACCANCAAAGCTCACCTCAACCCTTTACCCACCTCCACCAAACATAAAAATCAAGAAAAATCACAAAACTTTTTTAAAAATCCAAATAATTGAAGAACCTACAAAATTACTATTCCTTACCCTCGCTCGTCCCATCACCCTCACCTCAACCCCCACTAACTTCCACTTTTAAAAATTATTATAAAAATCGCAACAAAGTTTAAAAAATTTTAAAATATCGAAGAACATATAATGTTACCCTACCCCTCCTCTCGCTCATACCGCCACCCTCACCCCAACCCTTCCCTGCCCACACCCCATGCAATTATTAGGAAAGGTCACAAAAAATGTTTAAAATCGAGGAGCATATAACATTTGACCCCCTTCCCTTACTCAC
>NQII01002346.1:153270-191364 GCA_002778355.1 Clitarchus hookeri
GAGACTCCTAACCGTCACGAGAAGCGTGGAGCACCTCCTTCCCGCTGCCCAACACCTCCTCCACCGCTGCTCTTGCGGGTCAGGTCTGGCTCGACCGTCGCCCTCCTCGCTCCAAGTCTGTTGTCCAACCTGATGACAATGTATTACAATATCAATCCACTCTCATTTTTTGTGCACTTCATTTCAACATGTACCTCTGTTGCCATATCATTGATTGTGAACATTCAGTGATAGGCCATTGCAGCAAATATTTAAGAACTAACATTACATTTTACCTACATCATTTAATTTATTTTTAATATCATGCTCACCTACAGTTCCAACATGTAGTGGCAGATCTGAAAACCAAGGCCATCATATTCTCTATATATCAGGAAAGCAGGCAGGGTACAACACCAACGAGAAATAAAACACTTTTTTATTTGTAACATGTGTATATATCCTACTAAATATTATAAATGCGAAAGTCTGTGTGTATTTGTTACCACTCAGCTCCATAACGGCTGAACGGAATAGATGAACTGTGGTATGTAGGTACTTAAGGTCCTGGAATAGAACATGGGATAAACACGCGGCGGTTCCTTTGACGTGGGCGTCCTCATCGCTGATTGGTTGTGTGAGGCCCTGGGAACGGACCTCGTGTCTGATTGGCTATCGCGTGCTGCGAAGTATACCCTACTCGAATGACTACTGTCTGGAAAGTCAGTTACCAGGCGCTGATTGTTGCTGGCAAGTGACTACATTTTGCTGGCGTGTGCGTCTGGAGTCCGCGGAATAAGCGGCTATCTCCCCTCTGTGTTATTATTTACTGTGTAATAATATGTTGCTTGTCAGTTAAACAAAACTCAACATCGATTTTGTGTTCTATGGGACTACTGGACCATTGGATTTAAAAGTAATTAGTTAAAAAATTCCTGACAACTAAGGTTTACTACTGGCAACATTATTCGACGTTGTCCAGGTGTAAGAGGTTAGTATGAGATACGACGTTGTCAAGGTGTAAGAGGGTAGTATGAGATACGACGTTGTCCAGGTGTAAGAGGGTAGTATGAGATACGACGTTGTCCAGGTGTAAGAGGGTAGTAAGAGATACGACGTTGTCCAGGTGTAAGAGGGTAGTATTAGATACGACGTTGTTAAGGTGTAAGAGGTTAGTATGAGATACGACGTTGTTTAGGTGTAAGAGGTGAGTATGAGATACTACGTTGTCCAGGTGTAAGAGGTTAGTATGAGATACGACGTTGTCCAGGTGTAAGAGGGTAGTATTAGATACGACGTTGTTAAGGTGTAAGAGGTTAGTATGAGATACGACGTTGTTTAGGTGTAAGAGGTGAGTATGAGATACTACGTTGTCCAGGTGTAAGAGGTTAGTATGAGATACGACGTTGTCCAGGTGTAAGAGGGTAGTATGAGATACGACGTTGTCCAGGTGTAAGAGGGTAGTATGAGATACACGGCTCCGCCTCAGGGTTCCCCTGTCCAACGGGTTCCGAGCCCATTTTGGCCTACACAGCACTTAAAGTTGGGCACTGAAGAGCATTCTGCCGAGTTTGGTCCAGATTCGTCAAACAGTGTGGATGGCATAGAGAACATGCATACATACGTACCTACAAACTTTGATTATTATATACATATATGGATAATTTTCCAGTTAACACTATTTACCAGGATGACAGGGGAAATAATTTATTAACTACAAATTTAATCCTCTCTTTCAGTATTGTCCGTAAACCAAGTCCTATGCTTCCAAAAATATTACCTATATAGTGCTGAAAATATATTTAGGCCGTCATTTTGAAAACAAGAATGATATTCGCTCTGAATTCTTAATACACGTGTATTACACGGCAGTTCTTGGAAACCAAGTTTGATAAGAATTAACAGAACCGTTTACGAAAAACAATAATTACGAAAAACAATTGTTCCACATGGTGCCTTCACCTAGAATGTCGGATAAAGAAGTCTGATGGTGAATGGTTTTGATTCTCTAATTGGTCTCCGACAATACGCCATGTTAAGTTAGAATCGGAGTACTGGTTCCCGAAATATGGCACATTACTTAAGTGAACTTCTCCATTTTATAAAGAAATTCCCAAACTGTTGACATTTTATCATATGGTAGGGTTTTTTTCATGGTGCCATTTATTTATCGAACTTTGCAATAATCAGATTTTCACTATGCTTTATTTTTTCAGGTGAGCCAATCTCCTAACACATTGGAAGAACATGTTAAAAATATGTGAATTCAGTAAGTACTTCTACTAATTACCATCACCACGTAATTTTTGGATCAAATGTATCATTTAGGTCATTACACCTGGCATATGACCATACGGTACTTTCCAACCCCCCATTTTGAAAATAAGCGTGTCTGACATTCTAAAATACGAGGAAAAGGGAGTAGTGAAATGAATGGAAGATTTCGATAGGAATTCATAAATAAGGTGGTGGTATTTTACACGAAAATTTACTAAAGAGAATTTTATTTCCTGGATTTAATTCTGGCATATTGTTAACGTTTCTGTAGTGACTTCCAGTGATTTTCCATTTTACGTGTGTTTGTGATGCATAAACATAGATATATGAAGATTACTAGTTTGTATAGCGTATCAACTAGTGTTTATAATTTACAGTTTTAATTGCTGTAGTTTGCTTTATTTACTTATTGTGTTACAGCCAAACTATTCACCGATGATCTTATCCTAACATGAGGAGACTTGCACCGAGGCTGGTACACATTTTCTTCGTGATAATGATCAGTGACTGTAGAACTCCTCTTTGAAAATCACTCATTAAAATAAGCGATGAAATGAATAAACATTTTGTTTGCCATTCGTCAAACAGATATTTTCTGTGCGATGGCCTTCGGTATTTGTATAAATCTGCAGGTAGCAGCTCGTCAATCAAAGGTTGCTGTTTCTTAAACAACCCAACGCTTAATGTCGCGGCGAAGGGTTGAAATGCCGGCTGTGCAAGGAGGGTAATTACACCCAGCAGTTAGCTTCAGCCCCGCCGGATATCACTGCGGTGCAATCTCGCACCACAGACAATCCAGGGCTTCGTCCATTAATTATCTCTCGCCATCAGAGCCTGTCTCTTCATTAAACTCCACCTCGGCGACCTCCTCTTTTATCTGGTCTTGCCCTCTCATTGAAGGTTTACCTCGTGGCCTCTCTCACTCTCTGCTGGAGGCCTAGAGTTAGCTGAAACGTATTCAGTTGCTAGTTGACACTATATGTAAAACGCTTTGAAACAAACCGCTGTAGACAAAATACCACTTTATAGAACGCCGTTTCCAATCATTCTGATGAACTTCCATTAGGCAAAACGATTAGGCTTAACTACTAGACAATTCGTTTTTATGTAAAACAACAAGTCTCCCTTTAATATATCTTCCTTTCTTTTCATTACTCACCCATTCCACAAACACTTTTCTTGTACCTATCTTTTTTTTTTACATTATTTCTTTGTGACTATTTCTTCATTTTTTTTTTCAGTGGTTTGAAATGTGTTATCATATATTGTTTTCAAAATACATATATTTATCCCAGTTTTTTAGAGAGGCGGATTCCCAATATCTACTTACCACAAAATAACGTCAACTTAAGGCAGCAATTTGGTTTTACATGGTGGCGGTAAAGAGTTTCCTTATTGTGAAATTCAGAAACATAAAATTTATCAGTGTTGGGAAAGTGCTGTTTTTACAGCAAAGTATAGTAACTCGTGAGGTTTTTTTTCGCTATACTATAAAACTTCAACATGTGTATATTTACCTTCGTGTTATATATATATATATATATATAAATAACTTAATTTTTTAGTATTTGATAGCGCACATTCTTGAAATATTTAAAATGTAAAACTTCAGAGAACCACATTCTAAGTAATCCGAAAGAGGAAAATATATACTGCTTGGCAGTATGCCAGACAACACAACCACACTCAAGATCTGTTTGGTTTAAGCCAGCTAAACTTCGCAATATTACTGACAAACGGAGACATGACAAGTTTGCGGGTTCATTTGAGGACGAGCTCGACTTCAGACAGCTAAATGTTAGTGTCAGCTTCGTGATCGGCTCGGGAGACTCCTGGCTCGTTGTGTAAGACTCTGGGTTAATAACAAACACGGCAGTCCAATTACGTCTTCCTACTGTGGTAGCTAGCAACCAATAACATGTTACTTTCTGCTTCAGTTTAAAACAAAGCGTGCAGTCTAACTTACAGTGCAATGACTAGCGGAATGTTTCCGAGTTGATTAACTACACAGAATGCTCTGAATTTTCCTAAACGCAAACGGACTTAGCTGAGGTTTGTACAGTGTTTCTTTGTATCATTCCCTACTTTTCCTGCGTTTCCCCCCGGTGTAATTAAAGTGGACGTCTCTGAAGGAGGGAGTGGGCTCGGCTCTGACAGCTTACAGATGGAAGCTGAAGGGGGAACGGACAGGAGATGGAATGGAGCTGAAGTCGTCAACAGCTGTCACTCACAGAAGACTGGTCGCTCGAGGCGCGAACTTTTCCCCTTCTCTTCGTTTTGCAAATCTTATCAGCAATATCAATTATATACGCATTCAAAAGGCGATTACGAGTTTCTAACTGTTCGTTCATTTTAATCAGTCAGGTTTTCCCCCACATTCAGTTTGCTTAAGAGTAGTATGTAGCTGCGTGCTCACGGTCACGAAGCGAGGGAGCGATAAGGGCGACACTAACACGCACTTCGAGCACCTCATCGCCCCTACGGGCAAGGCGGGTAGTGTTTCCGTCGTGGTCCTGTACTGTGCAGGTTACGTCTGTAACAGTAGGACTTTATTACACGCTATGAAAGGCCGCAGATTAAACTACGCCCGCACAGTCGTACTTTTCTCTTACCGCTTTAACAATTTTCACGAATTCCCCCCCCCCTACCTCGATAACACTTAATGCCATAAAAGTAAAAAAAAAATTGAGACATTGCTTGTTACTTTTTTTTTTTTTTTTGCCAAAAGTCGTATTTTCAGAAAATGTATTAACTGAGATACGCGTATGCGAGCAAACAACGATTTTGCAGGAAATGTTTTAGTAAACACTCCTCTAAACTGCTCCCTCGGTCTAGTCGTTGTAGAGGCCTGGATATCTCGTGAGTTCATTCCCTGGATAACAGGACTTAAACTTGTTATTATTCATGTCACTTTCTGTGCTCGGGGTGGGAAAGTCTGTCTTGGTCTCCTGCAGCGGGGAGGTACAAGTAACTAATGACAATCTGAGCAGTACTGAAGAACCAAGCTAAATAACTCCGCCATTGTAACTGCGTGCACTTCAATGTAACATTTTAATTAGCTACTATCTATACTGCAGTCAGAGAGTTCTGGGTTTTTAATGTCGTAGTGAAAGTGTAACATTTACCTAGACGGCTACTAAAGTAAGTTCACTTTAGTTGTAAACATTTAAGAGAAAAATTTAGTGAGACATAAACATAGTTGTATAAAATTTTTTTATGTTGTTCAGTGTTAACTGATCACTTTTTAAAGCCCAGCTTAAGATATATATTTATCATGGTTTTGTATTCTTCCGCCATAGGCCTATGTAAAATTAACATAGCGATGCCTAATGACCGTGTTCATGCGCCAGTCAAGTAGGAAGGTGAAGGTGTTTATGATAATGCAATTTGTTATCTGATGTGTGTAAAGCATAAAACGCAAACGTGATTTGTCACAAATATAAACATTACAATAACGTCCACAGTTCGAACCATTTTTACTAATTAGCTGTCAACTTAACTTGGAGCCTGCACGCGAGAGAGAACCGTAGCAGATATGTCGGCTTGAGTAGTGGTAGTGAGATTTCGCGAAAATATCTCACGACAATTTATACTTCAAAACACTGTAGGGTCGTTTACGTATATTAATTGGCTCAATTACTTTTTGACAAGTACTAACTGTCTGTACACGAATCAAGTGGGAGCCATGCCGATGTTGCCGAATTATGAGTGGCCAGGTCAAATATGAAAACGTCTTCTCAAGCAGACAGCAACAAATGGCAATATACAAACTGCTGTTGGGTGCCTATAGTATTCAAGTCTATCGTGTACTAATATTTTTCGCGGAAAATCACTAGCTCTAGGTATGCGCAGTGATTTTTTTTTTGAACACTCTATACCAATTGCCTTCACTAAAAAGTGAGCGAAGCAGTCTGCATTAAAATCAGTAACACAGTGTTAATTGGGATAGGCGGTTGTTCCACACGATGTAGTAAAAAAAAAGTGAAATCAAGCAATTTTTTAATACAACTCGCGCGAAATAGAGCGTTACTAAACAGATTTTCAAGTTTAACTATTCCCAATATTTAGCCACTAATATAGTCCTGTGTCTCCAACGTTTCCGTAATAAGCTATTCTTACATATTTTGTGTCGTTGTAATTCATTACTATGAGGCATTCATTACTCTGATGCGATTTCTTCAACGAGACAAAACACGGTATTTGATACCGCTGTAAATTTTTTTTGCCTTTTCCGTTGCTTAAATCCACCTAGAATCTTAAAGAAATTTTATAACCTTACAGTACTAATTTCACTAACGCCCCATCTTGAAATACGATCTTTATCAACGGCTACATGAATATATTGCAAACAATTGTTATCACAATATCAACGTCAAACACAGGAAACACTATGTTTGATTCTACTCCACGCTGACTTTGCAAGCACACGGGTACATGAACTATGGCCACAGTTATCATAAAATGCGAATTCAAATTGCGAAAACTGTTAACAAATGTTTGCTTTCCAAGTTCCTAAAATGTGTTGTCGGATTAGCTACTTTTATATTTTTTATTCGTTTCTTAACGTTAGCTGATTTCAGCAATTGCGTTAGCTTCTAAAATATGCATATTTAAATTACTGCTTAAATTGTCACACGTTAATTCATTGCTAAATATTAAAAATACTATTTGTTAAACAGCGCCATCATTATATGTGAAAACCACAGGTCTGCGATTCTGAAACACAAAGTAAAGGAAGTATAAGAACACGAAAGAAAGAAAATGAAAGGGCCGATTGAAGTTTATATTGAAACGTAAAAATAAATAAGTTACTATCCAAAATTTAGACACAGTTTCAAATAAAAAAATATGAAGAAAAAAATGTAACAGTGGGAAATGAAATACAGTATAGTGTGTGTGTGACATTTTCAAAGCGTTAATTTAATTTGCTGTTACAGGTTTCCATATCTTGTGTGGTACAGAAACAGTTGAATTGTGATTTTGGTTTTCTTGTCGTGAGAAAAATATGGACAGTAATGATTGTCAATCTTCTTAAATGATAGTACGTGCAATGCCTATAGGTAGAAGGGCTTTCTAGAAGAATATGAGTATCTTTGTTCTAGTCGCCGGCCCAAAAGAAGTTAGTTTGCGTGTATGAGGTATAAAATCACGGAGTCAATAAGGGCGAAACTGGCAAGCTCTTCATATGGCCCTCCTCCATTACGTGTTATACATTGCTTTGTGAACGACAATGACCTTTATGGGTGCGTCAAAGTTGCTATAAGTCTCACTGTAAGCAGTTACGTCTATTCTAGTAATATAAACCTATGGAATTATTCAATGTAAATCTTTTTTCAGGACAGAAATTATAGTCAATACTATGTTGCCCATTCATAAATTTGGTTATTGAAATGGACGTTGAAAATAGGTCAAGTCGTAAAAATCGCCGTAAATAGCTCCCTGTTTACGATATGTATTCTTCTCTAAAACATTGTCCTCAACTATAGCGACGATACTTATTTTTTTATGAACAGATTGCTGCATTAGAACACTATAGTCACCGCTTACAATTGTGAGGAAACAGCACACACGCGAACCTTGTTAATGCTACTTTGCATCGCAATCGCATTACTTCCTTATGGTCGGATGTGACCTCGATGCGTTTAATATTGTTTACAAGACGCCAGAGGAACGTGTCCAAGATCGTGAGGGATGACTTTCATGATAAAAATAAAATAACTAAATTAATTTTTAAATTTATTCTCACAACTGTTATTTACAACATTAAATTATCTATCTCCGCCATTACTCTTCTTATTTCTCAGCGAGAGTAATATTTAATGTCTCTCTCAACCCAAAGAAAAGTCTTTCTCATCGTATCTGTTTCGTTATAGTAAATAACATACTCTTCATTAACACGTGTTCAGTTTGTCTGTTGCCATCATTTGAAATGTATTACACTCACGAATCCAGTTCAATAGACCAGCCTGCCAGTCGCATTCTTCACTGCATCGATGCTCACAGTCACAGATTTTACTCCCGCTGGTCAGTTACGTTGCCACTCGTTGCTCTTCTGGCTCGTCGTCTATCGCTTAAGGTCGCATATCACCCAAACTCCCGACTCTCATAAACTCTCGGCTAGGAGGTCCGTCGCGCTTAAATAATATATCTTGCCCCAATATAGAAGGTTCGCCACACCCCACGTCACCGCTGAGAGAAACTATGTAATTAACCAGAAAATTCCTTCAGGTAAACGCAGACATTCAATCAGCTAAAGGTCCGGAGCATCAAGCTGCAAAAGGCTTATCACAGCGGCATGCAGAGGTATGCTCAGCAGGATACTTTTTGTAACAAGATAAGCGCTTCTTGAATTATCGCTCTGCTGACCTTCAAACATTCCTTCGTTCTCGCGAGCAGGATGGATAGAGGGGAGCGATGAAGGCCTGCAACACACAACACTGTCCCCTCTTTAAGTCTATTCGTCCCGAAAAGATTATGTGACTTCTGGACCTTCGTGATTGGTCAATGTGGACAACCTTCGGCTTCGCCCGAGAGCCCTAACAACAAATCCGGAAGACCACATAATTCAAAATTATTCAAAATCCTATAGGAGCCTTCCCAACATTTCTGTAGCTTCAGGCAGTACCCTTTTCGCCTCTGTGGGTTGTACAGCCACACCCGTTGTCCTTCATGAAATACCTCTCCCGACATTCTCATATTATACTGCGTCTTCTTCCCGTCGCTATTTATTCTGAGGTGCTGCCGAGAAAAATTATGAATGCCTACTATGTGTCACTTAATTCGCTGGCGTAATCAGGGGTGGCAGCTTCCTCTTCCGTCGGTCGGCCAAACAGCAGGTCACTAGGAAGCCGTAGCTCTCTTCCAAACAGCATCCTTGATGGTGTTACACTTGTAGACTCATGAACCGCCGAGTGGTGAGCAAGGAGAGACAATGGCACCTTTGACTTCCAATCCTTTTGGTTGTCTGCCACAAAGATTGACAGGTACTGCTCAAGGGTGGAGTAGGGCCTCTCAACCATTCCATCCAACTGAGGGTGTAAGGCCATATCCCTAGTCTTTTTCTTCCCCATAATCTTTGCTACCTCCTGGTACACCGCAGCTTCAAAGTTTCTTACCTGCTCGGAATGGAGTTCTAGTGGCACCCCAAAACTATAGAAAACAATCATGCTCTACGAGTGCATCAGTCACAGTATGTGCTTCCTGGTTCGGGAGGGAATGACATCAGGCCACTTGGTAAAGTAATCTTGGACCACCAGGAGATACAGATGACCTCTCTCTGATGACAGGCAAGGTGCCCAGAATATCTACTGCCATCCTCTAGAATGGGGCTCCAACATTGTATTTCTGGAGGTGACCTTGTCCACTGGTTCTTGGTACCTTCCTCGAGGTGCAAGTGTCGCACATTCGGCATCACTTCTCAACACCCTCCCGACAATGAAGCCAGTAGAATTTCAGTCGAACTCTGTCAAGGGTCTTATTAATACCAAAGTGCCCACTGGCTGCAGTGTTGCGCAGTTCCTTGAAGACTTCAGGAGCCGTACATTCTGGAGAGACCAACTGCAAGCGCGTGTGTTTTACATCATTGCTTTCCCAGTTCCTGTAAACCACACCATTCTTCAGTACGAGGGAATTCCATTGTGGCCAGTATGCTTTGACTACTGTGTTCAGGCTGGATATCTCTACCCTTTTTGGCCGACAGCCAGCTTCTTTCCACTTTAGTAATGGCTGCAAAGTGGGATCATTCAGCTGATCTTTTCTAATACCCTCATCACTCCAGGTAGGTAACCCATCAGAAGATAGAGATTCTTGAATTCTTGTCCTCCATGCCTTCAGCGATTCGCAGTTTGTACCTCAGCAAAACAAAATTTTTGTTTGACCCATATATCAATAACAATGATAACCTTGTAACGTCATTACAATATCTCGGCAGTATTCTTTCTGGTCAGTTTCTGCATTTTGAAGGTTAAACAATTATATTGGGGATATAAAACATTTGTTATTTGTCAACACTTAGTAAGGTACATCACATACTCAAAACTACAAAATACAAAGAAAATGTTTAACAATACTTTACCCTTTCCTTTGTTATACAGCAAGATTTCTATCATGTAAACCAAACAAGCTCAATTTTTTTTTTCGTTCTAAAGACAAGTAATATTGCCATAAAACCAAAATGTGAAAAGAATTAATTAAGACAAACCCAAGTTTTTAACCTTACTTTTGAATTAAAGCAATATTCTCAAATTAAAAACAACTGCCTCAAATAAAGTNTAACAATACTTTACCCTTTCCTTTGTTATACAGCAAGATTTCTATCATGTAAACCAAACAAGCTCAATTTTTTTTTCCGTTCTAAAGACAAGTAATATTGCCATAAAACCAAAATGTGAAAAGAATTAATTAAGACAAACCCAAGTTTTTAACCTTACTTTTGAATTAAAGCAATATTCTCAAATTAAAAACAACTGCCTCAAATTAAGTTTTTTTTTTTTTTTTTTGCTATACAGAAACACCTAATTATTGCGGAAATATTTTATTTCGAGTTGTATTTCAATACATTGCAGCTGAGATCCACTTGTGTTATTAGATTATTTTAATTCTTACATCTTAGCTGTCTGCCTGGGAATGACCGGGCGGTTCATAACTGAACAAACTAATTGTTATTGGCCCAGTAGAATAAGAAATACCACAAATCCTCCCGGCAAATGATTAAAGAACGTATGGATGTCGCAGGCAAATATTAGCGCGAAAACCAAGCATTTCAGAATTGTATCGCCAAATGATGGGATCTGTATGATAATAGCTGCACTGTGTGGAGAGTGTGTTGTCGGCGACAGCGGCTGTCCTGAGGTAACGCTATCCACTTGGCAGAAGTCACTCGACAAAGAAGACTCCTCATCTGCGGCAAGATGTGGACTCGTCTTGCCGGTGTTTGTTCTTGGCTGGCGGAGATCCAGGTTGAGAGAGCAAGCAACTCCCCCCCCNCCTCTCTCTCCCTCAAACACCGGCCATAGGCTCGCCCAGCCCCGCCGGGCCAAGGTGTCGCAAGAGACGGCTCATTTCCAACGCGCAATCATTAATTACGCTCCACAGGTGGTTCCCCGGACGTCGAGATGGAAATATGCTTGTTCGGGGACTCACAATCCAACTTAATCGCTATTCGTGACCTATTTTTATGTATCATGTGCGGGATTTAATTGTACTTGGTCCATCGCTAGACACCTGCGCTATCTGGCAGCGTGCCAGCAATCACATTTCCATGAATTCTCGAACAGGCGAAATACGTCTACTGAATTCTATCTTTAGGAGGGGCCAATATCTCTTTTGAGAGCACACAATTCAGTCCCAGATTGGGCGAAGTGAGGTGAGTATGGAGCAGCGCCAGAATGAAAGCGCCGAGGAAACGACAGGTCCCCGAGAAAACCCGCATCGTCCGGCACGATTCCCACATGTCAAAATCCGGGAGCGACCCCGCCAGGAACCGAACGCGGATCACCTAGGTAGGAGAAGAGCAGTCTAACCACTACACCGCCGCGGCCCCAACTGGCGTAGCGGTTCCTTTATTGTAGTAAATGTTCGTTCATTGAGCACGCGAGACCTTGCTTGTTGTTGAATCGGCTACCGCCTACTGTGAAATATCATCTGTAAGGTTCTGTAACTGCAAAAGTTACTGACGGCTTGTTTTAAGTGCCTTGTGTCCACATATGACGTCTCTGTTATTATCTGTTCTCTGCTGTGAAGATTTTCTCCATCTCGCTGGGCCAGCAAGAATTCTGTTGCTGTAATAATGAAATTTTGCTGGCGCGAATGGCCGCAATCTGCGATGCAACTGGTTGCCTCGTTTCACTTTTGCTTTTCCATTTGATTCGGTCATCCTGTCATGGATACTTCCCTGAAGGCTCGAAGTACGAGATGTCAACGGTCATACCGCCCGATAACCTGGTGGTTTCTGGTCACCATGGTTCGACAGGGTCTGGCAGGATGAGAGCTTGGATGGGCGACCGTCCGAGGAACGCCCATCAAACACTTGTCAAGGCTCACTGAGGGTCATCACACGGCTAGGCATGGAGGTGACACCGTGTCGACCAGCTGCTCCATACAACCGTCCCAAACTACGACACCACGTACAAGCGGCCCAAACTACGACACCACGTACAACCGTCCCAAACTACGACACCACGTACAAGCGGCCCAAACTACGACACCACGTACAACCGTCCCAAACTACGACACCACCAACAAGCGGCCCAAACTACGACACCACGTACAACCGTCCCAAACTACGACACCACGTACAAGCGGCCCAAACTACGACACCACGTACAACCGTCCCAAACTACGACACCACGTACAAGCGGCCCGTTTTTTTAGTTTATTTTTTTATTAAAGTTCTTTTTTACGCGTCTAACAATTTACGATCATGCAAATACCGCAATGTTCTCGACTGGATTGGAAGTAAACCACAGTTCAGTAAGGTGAAAAATATGTTCGGTTTTCTATGATGTACTGAGAAAGATATTAGTGGTTGTTTTTTTTTTACTGGCTTCGCATGAAGTCATGCTCCCAGTCACCATTTGACTGAAGGACGTGCGCTGATCGACGTGGCATGAGTTTTCTTTAAGTGTGCTGTATGAAGAGAACACAGTCGTGAGAGAAGAATTTTTATAAAGAGCACAATGCGTCTTTCGTTTTTGATGGTGCTAAAAAGCAGAACTGCTTAGACCTTTGTGGAAAGCGAGACTCACACTAATAGTTTTGTTTTTAATTGCATGCACTTACATTGCTGTGATTCGTGAGAACAATTTCTATTTATATTTTTGGTCGCTGAAAAGTGAATATTGTTACTGGAAGAGCTCTCTTAAGTTTTAAAATATACCACTAAATCTTAATGGAAATCTAAGTAAGTGAAAATTGGGATCCTTAGTTCGGTGTCACAACAAGAAAATATGAAAAGGCAAAAATAAATATAGGGTTTAAATTTTGGAGTAGTGATTGCCAAAGCAAATTAAAAAATGTAATAATGAAATCTTAGCTTCCAGAGTGGATATAACTATCAGATAGATCTGCCGTGAGGCTGCCCTGGTAGATAGAAGACTCCAAGGAAATGTAGTTAAAACTGCAATTGGTGAAAAACACCCGAGGACGTTCCCAGATGTATACTAGCATTCACCTCCCGAAACGGCGAGGACTGCCGATTATTACCGAGTACTGCCGAGTACTGCCGAGTCCTGCCGAGTCGAGTCGAAGCAGACAAACCGTACGCCACATCGTTCTATTTAAAATTACGTTGTCCCAGAAGGAACAGTTACACAGTACTCAAGCATTAGTGAATGCAATTTACCTGGGAGATGAACTAGAATCCCAGTCACGCGGGTAGCAAAGTTTTAGTTGATAGAAAAATATATTGTTCGTAGGTTGAGCTGTCTTGCACACGCCCAAAAGGTGAACATTATTTTTTTTTCTTCAAATTAATCGATCATGTTAATTATCTATTTCAAAGCAGAAAATCGTATTTTCAAAACTCCCCAGTGGAAAATTAAATTTTAAAATGTCATTCTTGTCCGTTGTATACATCTTTATAGAGCAAGGACATTTATTTTTACCAAACAACCTAATCATATAAATGTTTGTCAAGATTATTTTTATTGGCACAGGCGTTTAGAGATGCGTCTGTCTGACGGTATCTGAACTGAAATCGCAGCTCGTGCGAAGAAAAATTCAAAATAAATAAATAAACAAAACTAAACACAATATTTGTCAACATGTGAAAGCAATACAGGACTCGGAAAATAATGTGAAAACTTTCTCCCTCCCGGCGCGAAAGTTAACAGAGGTTCGCGAGAAGAAACAGAAGGAAATATTGATACGGGGGGAAAGAGATGAGATCGTGCTGAAAAAAACAGTAGTAACACGGCAGCGGCTGTGTAAATAAAAGAAAAGAATTGTTGTGAAATCTCACCTGGCGCCTGCGCGATAACTCGGGCCTCGCTATAAATATTAGAGCAGCGCAGAGGGCCGGGACTCTGCTCCGGGACTGTGAGCGGCGAGTGACTATTGTATGAAGGCGGAAGGATCAAGTTTGGCGAGGCAAGAGCAGGGATCAACTGGGCTCTTCTCCACGTGCACAGTCAATATTTTATTATTAGCTGTTCACTGTTCACTTTTGAAATCAACCTTTGATAAATGTCACTGCCCATACTTGCATATATTTTAACGAACACAGTGACTGGCATGCGCCCGGTAAATTTGACAACGGTGGAGAGAAAGTAGTTCCCTTTCTCAACGTTGAATTAAAAGTTTAGGTAAACATTCGTGACTGCTGGAAAAAATTTATTTTGCTCGCTGTTTTTTTAATGCATATTAAGAATAAGGCTTAGCCAATTTGTAAAACATTCATTTTTATAATAATTTCACAGTTTCACACGACCGACGTATGAATAAAGTGATAAGGCCCACGGCAATGTTAGTATTACGTATGGCGGACGAATACTCATCACTACGTAGTCTAAAAGGAAGTCCCTGGCGCGCATCTGTCTATCTGTGTGACTGCGCCTATCTCGAGAACCACTGAATTTATTTGGATGAGATTTTTACTGTTATGATCTGCATTTATCGAGGAAGGTTTTACGTGTATTAAAAATTTGCCATATCACTTATAGGAGTTGAGCATTAACGGTATTAGTGAATCAAGTCGGGAAAAAAAGTTTGCCGCCAGCGCGCTCTCGTGGAATACGCTGCCTAATCCTTTAGAGATATAACAAAATAATGAACGAAATAATTGTGTAAAATTAAATCATCTACAAAAAATGTCAACGGTAGCATATATCTATATTCAATAGATAAGTAGTAATAAGCTTACTACAATTTAAATTACGCAGTCAAAACAAACGTAAAATTCGCTGTCTTTTCTAGCCACAAAGAACTTAATCTTTATTAAAATAAATACATTCATTGAATCCTTCTGGCATGCCACCCCACGAACTGATTTTAAAAGTTGGAGGTCCCATAATTTTATTCCGAAATATAAATCCACTGAAATTATGCAACGGGACTCAATTACAAAGCATCCAAAACCAGCATGAGAGTACGTATGTCTTCAGAAGATAACAACATGTTTACTGACATGCTACTGAAAGTTGGAAATGGAGAGCTTCCAATGTATTGTGGAAAAAGTTCTCTTAATAGTGATATATCTGTTTTAGTCACTGACCACCAACTGATAGATAACGTATACTATGAAATACACGACATTTCAAATAAGATACTATCGTGGTTCAAAGAAAGAGCGATATTATCGCCTACTAATGAACAAGTCGAAAAAGTTAATAAATTATTGCTCGCAAAATTTATATTACAAATAAAAAGTTTAAAAAGTTATCTCATTGAAGGTACTATTCTAACTGGCTGCGGTACTGGAGAAACGGTTTTAATACCTAGAATACCAATGATTCCCTCGGATTTGCCTTTTATTTTTAAAAGAGTCCAATTTCCAATAAGCGTTGGTTTTGGTATGACCATAAATAAGGCATAGGGTCAAACACTTAATGTGACCGGAGTGGATTTGAGTGGAGCATGTTTTTCACACGGACAACTATACGTAGCACTTTCGCGTGTCACGTCAAACAGAAATATTTTTGTGCTGGTGGTCGAAAGCAAAACGATTAATGTTGTCTACAAAGAAATTTTCTAAACCACTATGATGTAATGTTATATTAGATATGTATGAACGTAGATAAAGCGAAGGAGGTAGGCATGTCATGATTATGGTAAATGGAGGTCCATAATCTCTGCCTATCCCTCTGGGAGACAGGCGTGACGTGTATGTATGTATGTTATATATTATAGTAGTTTACTAATTTACTATCATATAATATTGTAATTGTCTTTTCCCAATTTATTTATTAGTGTATCACTGTAAAAACTGAACTGTACCCGGGCGAAGCCAGGTCGGGTCGCTAGGTGTTCACACAAGTAGATCTTAAGCACGGCTTTCAGAAGTGCTCAGTTTTACCGTGAACAGCCTTACACACTGTGCTGTGTGGATTTACTGACAACTAAAATCAGCTAGAAGGGAGTTTGTATTCACAACTGCATGTCCATTAGCTGCATTGGTCCCTGTTATACAACTTACTTGGTTCACACAACACAGGACACACTNTATTATAGTAGTTTACTAATTTACTATCATATAATATTGTAATTGTCTTTTCCCAATTTATTTATTAGTGTATCACTGTAAAAACTGAACTGTACCCGGGCGAAGCCAGGTCGGGTCGCTAGGTGTTCACACAAGTAGATCTTAAGCACGGCTTTCAGAAGTGCTCAGTTTTACCGTGAACAGCCTTACACACTGTGCTGTGTGGATTTACTGACAACTAAAACCAGCTAGAAGGGAGTTTGTATTCACAACTGCATGCCCATTAGCTGCATTGTTTTATTCTCACAACGTCTGACAACTTAAGCAGCAGTAAACTGCCACATCTTAGTTGTGGAATTTTTCTGATCCGGAAGTAACAGCCACTTTGTGTTGCTGCTAGATTCAGCTGATTGTTTAGAAGGGTTGTGCTCGTGGAAGTAAGTGTATGAACGAGACATTTCTGAATTTATGAAAGTGCACTGTGCGGGACAACTTGTCATATTTTATTCTTATAACTGCTCTGGTCAGATCAAAAACAAATACACAGCATCACTGTACTTGCAGTCAGTGTTAGATGAAACACTCAACATTCTTTCTATAACACACACGTTCTTCACAGTAGGTCATGGACAAAATGAAGGTGATTCATTTCACAGTGTAATTGAAAAACAAAAGAAAAGGGCTCTGAAATATGCACCCATTTATCTGCCTGCACAATGGGCAACAATGATACATGCTGCTAAGAAGACCGGGAGTCCATACAAAGTGAAGCAGATGGCAACTGATGATTTGTTTGACATGAAGTTTCTAGAAAGTCAAATATAGCACCTTCAACAAGAATGAGCAAGGAGAAAAGGTTGTACGGAATGACATCATTGTGATGCAAGTACGAAAGTACGCACCATTCATTCTAGAATATAACACTGAAGAGCCAAAAAAAAACTGGCATAGGCGTGCGTATGCAAATAACAGAGGTATGGAACCAATCAGAGTAATGCGATGCGGTCAACAGCGCCTATATAAGACAACAAGCGTCTGACAAAGTTGCTAGATCAGTTACTGCTGCTACAATGGCAGGTTATCAAGATTTAAGTCAGTTTGAACGTGGTGTTATAGTCGGCGCACGAGAGATGGGACGTAGCATCTCTGAGGTAGCGATAAAATTTGGATTTTCGCGTACTACCATTTCACGAGTGTACCGTGAATATCGGGAATCCGGTAAAAAAAACATCAGCATTGATACGGGCTTTCGGAGCCAAAGGCCCACTCGTGTACCATTGTTGACTGCACGACATAAAGCTTTACGCCTCTCCTGGGCCCGCCAACACCGCCATTGGACCGTTGATGACTGGAAGCACGTTGCCTGGTCTGACGAGTCTCGTTTCCAATTGTATCGGGTGGATGGACGTGTACGGGTATGGAGACATCCTCGTGAATCCATGGACCCTGCATGTCAACAGGGGACTTTTCAAGCTGGCGGAGGTTCCGTCATGACATGGAGCGTGTGAAGTTGGCGTAAGGTATTGAACATTTGAACGTAATCTTTGTCGAGTTACTAAATGTTTATTCTGCTGTTATATGACATGATTGTGAATTTACGCTCTCGTGACAACTTGCACAGACAGTGGCTTGGACTCTTGGAGCAGTGAAGATAGCAGCACAGACATTTAACACAAATGTGTGATTTTCATTACCAAATTAATTTATATATATATTTTTTAATTGCTTAAAGTCACGCACTAATATGGGAAAAAATTTGAAGCATGCATTTTTATTGGGCTATAAATAAGGACTAAATATTCATAAATTAAAAAATTATATATTGCTTTTGATATTGAGCCTGTACATAGCAGACTGCAACAATCATGTTTTCCTTACCACTAAAATTGCAGTTACGCATATTCAATTTTGATTTCATCGTAATCAAAGTGGCAGTTAATCCTAATCGATGAATTACGAGTAGCCATTATTCTAAAATAATCCATAAATTGAAGGCAACACAGTATTTCCATATGATAACGCGCTATGGCATTTTATGCAGTACAACAGAAATATATTAAATATATTTTAGTACAAACGTACATCGTTACAGATTATTCCTTTTACGTAGTCAAATACAAATTTAATAGACACAGAATAAAAATAAAAACTACCAAAAAGTAAAAAAGAAATATACCCGCGTAATTTTTCTAGTATTCTTTTTGTTGAGGGAAAGCATTGCTCTTCGTATTTTTACTCTCGGCACAATAATAATAGGCAAGAAACGTAGGTTAGTGGAACAGAGTTCTTAAATCAACTTCACTGCAAAATATAGCCTCATTGTTATTTACAGTATATAGAGCAGTATAAGAGTACATGCTGTTGCTTTCATTTTCACCCTCGGTTTACGAGTTTGTCCATTGCTCTTCTTGCTTCCAAAGTCAAGTTGTGTTATTTTGCAAATAGTAACTTTTCGTGCTGTTGCAGTCTCTAATGAATACAATAGATTTGCGCATAAAAATTAATTTAGTATTCATATGTTTTGTTTCTTGACAGTCTTGGATACATTCACGATTCTATTTTTGCAGTGTAGTTGCTATTCAAAATGTTCACACCTTTGTATTTTATTGATACTAAAGGCTTATTTCTAATCACATTATTGAGGAGACTTACACTTTCTTCTTTCACTTTACACGTATTACAGAATTAACAGCGCACTATGAAGTACAGATTATAGATAGTCGCCATTTGAACCAGTAACGTGCAGAAAGAGTACGCTTTTTTCAACATTGAAATGGCAACACAAATTGTAAAACCTTCTTTAAAACTCGTGTCTATAATTCATGTATTTTTAATTATCAGTTGCAATAAAATGCAAACACTTATTCTTGGAAACATCTTGAAGGTTTAAATATTGATCATATGTTAGAAATTATAATGTTTCAAAACAGTTTTTATCTCTGCCAACAAAAGATTATCTTTGTCATACGCGGGAAGAGGTTTACTATATGCTATTTCCTTATTTCACAAATATAATTCCTTTTTAAACCACAATTCTCTAACTCATGCTTAAATATTATATTGCAAAACTGTTATTTTAAAGTGAGACCAACACGAATAGAATTGATGAATGCGAAGTAAACTAGAAATTAAAGCCAAGTAACTAATTCCCCCCCCCCCAAACCCCTGGTCGATCCGCAACCATTTTTTATCAAAATTCGACAAAGAGGTGTCACTGAAAAATGGCGCTAACGTCAAGTTTTCAACGACTTCATGTCTCATTACATGTCATCCTCATGTAAATTATATACCACCACACATTTATGGCATGCGCCCCTTCAAATTTAAAGTGAAATGGTTTAAGAATATCCAGGGATAATGTTTGGAAATTGATCAAAAAGCGCAAAATGTTTCATCTGTAGAACATCGCTTGAAAAAAGCTCATTTCTAGTTTGCAAAAGTACTCAAACGAGATGACATCTAGTTTAGAAAGTGGTACTGGTTTTTCTAATTGTAAAGAAGGCGCAGAAAGATTAGCGGCACACCAGAATAGTTCACTCCATTAAGAGAGAGTTGTTAAAACAGCTAGCCTGAAGGCAATGCCAGTTGAACAAGGCTTATGCAACACAACAAATGGCTGCTCGCATCGCCCTAACAAAGTTTTTTTTAGTTTTGTGCAATACCTCGGTCATCAGAAGATGGTCTTCAGAGGACATGCTGAAGAAGATGGTAATCTTTCTCAGCTAAACAAATGAAGAGCTGGTGACATACATGAACTTGCTGATTTTGAAAAGAGCATTATACATCTCCTGATATTCAAAATGAAATGAGCGAAATATGTCACACATGATTTTAAGAGATATAGTGGCCAACGTAAAATCTTGTGGGTTGTTAAGCTTGATTGTGGATGAATCGTGTAATGTAAGTTGTAAAGAACCGTTTCCAATTATTTTACGAATAGTGGAAAATTGTTAGCCTCAAGAACATTTTCTTGGTTTGTATGCAACAAGTTCAATTTCAGAAAACCAGCTTTCGAAAATAATAAATTATATAATAACACGTTTTGGTATTTATTTAAGTAATTTGAGGGGCAGGTGTTACGATGGAGCGAGTAACATGAAAGGCGAGTTTAGTTTAGAAGTGTGAAAACCATTACACAAAAGCAACAGCCCCTAGCCATATATGTAGACTGCGGGAACCACAGTTTGAATTTGGCGCTGCAAGATTGTTTTAAGAATATTCCCCTTCTTCGTGATGCTCTACAAACAACTAACCACATGTGAGTGCTGCTACAGTCATCTCCCAAAGGAACGNTAATTTGAGGGGCAGGTGTTACGATGGAGCGAGTAACATGAAAGGCGAGTTTAGTTTAGAAGTGTGAAAACCATTATACAAAAGCAACAGCCCCTAGCCATATATGTAGACTGCGGGAACCACAGTTTGAATTTGGCGCTGCAAGATTGTTTTAAGAATATTCCCCTTCTTCGTGATGCTCTACAAACAACTAACCACATGTGAGTGCTGCTACAGTCATCTCCCAAAGGAAAGGCTCTCTTCTCCAGCATCTGTGAACACGAGGTCTCTGGTGTGAACACTCCTCCTAGAATGCAAGAGTTTTTTTTTTAATGCAGCGGTGCGTTTGCGTGTGCAATACGTATTAGCATATGTTTTCTAACACTCCTCATATACGGCTTAGTAGTTATAAATAGTATGTTCTGGGGCAGGGACTGGAGCTTCGGGACTAAGGACAAGCGACGGCCATCTTGGATAACGTCACGAGTCAAACCACCTGCTCGTCCTTAGTCCAGAAGCTCCAGCCCCCTTCCCAAAACATACTATTTATAACTACTTGGCTTCAGAATCATACTCCAAACGATATGACTCTAAGGCTAAAAATCCATTATCATAATGAACATTTGCAAAAAAAAATANACTATTTATAACTACTTGGCTTCAGAATCATACTCCAAACGATATGACTCTAAGGCTAAAAATCCATTATCATAATAAACATTTGCAAAAAATAAATTGCGAAATCGTAAAAGATATAGAAAATAATATTTGTTTTATTCAGTAGTTTCATTTAATTGATTTAAACCATTATAATCAATACTGGTCTAGACGGAAATACTGGTCTGTCCTTTGCGCCATGACGCACATTGCAAAATACAAAGTTATGATCCAAGCCAACTAATAAAGTTGTCCCCCCCCCCCTTTTTCGAGAAAACCTTCCACCGCCCCTGCTCCAGAAGATAAAATATATTTTGTTAGCTTCAGTAATATTCCTCACGGAGCAGCGAAATAAGTTGCGGCATCACGCCGTATCCCACCTGAGGCGTGTTGACTGGAGCGAGCGTCACCCGGCAAGTATCGCCCTTATCGGCTTTGCGGCTGCAGGCGCTGTATCTCGTACAGTGTACTGGCGGTAAGCGGCAAGTATCGCCCTTATCGGCTTTGCGGCTGCAGGCGCTGTATCTCGCACAGTGTACTGGCGGTAAGCAGAGTTTCCTGCTCTCGAGAATCCCCGCAGGCGATCTTCTTTGTTTTCCTTCCTCCGCCAGTCAATATCCCATCTCGAATTAATTTCCTATCTCGAGAACTACTTGGAGATTTACCTACGCATCGTGCAGTGCGCTACGTTCAGTCACTTAGTACGTATGCGCACCGTAATAACAACAATAATCTTCATTATCCGTCTTCGCAATAGCCAAGGAGTTCCCAGTTAAAGTAAACGCCTATTAATAGAGTACCCGTTATTTTTTCGTGTACGTATTTGTAACGTGTATAATGTCTTAGGAATTTACACGTAAACAATTATTTATGTATGTTTCAGCCTCTTTATGTTCAGTAAAAATGAACAAATTCATATTTTTCAGAAATGCATATTTAATTAAAACACTTTTACTATAGTTCCTCGATTCTCCTACTTTCTATCTCTTTCTTCGCACTCTTCCTTTCCGAGATCGCCGTATGAGAAAGAGTGGAATCACTTAAGAGAACGTTGGATAAACAGGAAGTTTTAGACCGAGAACGTATCATTTCACGTTTCAGTTTATTCGCAGGCGAGGCGTCTCGGACATAACGATAATTCCAAGTGTCTGGCCAAGTTCCGACTTTCACAACAGCCAAGTGATGACGTGATACCCGCTCGGGTTTGTAAAGGACTTGTCTGTCTTGGCTCCATATTGCAACGCGAAATTGCACGCCTCAGTAATTTCATTAATGATTAGAGACTATTTAACAATGTCGTTCAGCAGTTTTTCTTAACAACACAGTCTCATGAGCTATTCCAGTAATGAGACTTTCAACCAGTTATATATATATATATATATATATATATATATATATATATATATACATACAGTATGACCGATAATTCCCAAATACGGACTACACCACACGAATCTGAGATCAAAACTAAGTAGAAAATACTCTTTGGTAAAAATGCATAAGGCCCTTAGTGTACGAGATAAACGACATGAAAGTTCCAAAAACCATTGTGGCAAACATGTGGCATTCCAATTAGATAAAGGTGAGGTGATGTTACAATGCCGCAACTAATGTGTCGATGGTAAGGAATACGGCTAGGGAACGAGTTAAGCTCAGTAATGCCATAGAGGCCATGGAGTTCACATGCAGTGAGAACTGGGACATGGCAAAGGCCATGGTGCATCCGGCGGCCGAGCTCCGCGCATGCTGCATGCATCCAGCATTGCTATGCGCAGAGCAAACTTCGAACACCTCTTATGACGCTTCGACGTTTTGTATGCTGATTCTGTATGCTGTGCTTACGCTNTCGACGTTTTGTATGCTGATTCTGTATGCTGTGCTTAGCGTGAAATGAAGTCATTTTATCTGCTTTAATGCCGTTTGTCTCGCAAACTAAGGGCCTTACGTTGTTTCGCCAAAGAATATTTTCTAATTACTTTTGATCACAGATTCGTGTGGTGCAGCAGTTCTTATACGCGAATTACCTGACAGCCTGTGTATACACTTACATTCTTTGGTCGAAAGGCAACGATTAATTACCACAAAATGTTTAGTATCTGGAACTGGCGTACTCTTTCAGAAATAACAGATTTTCGTAAACTCTCACCATATTACGGTTTTTATTCATATTAATGATAAACAAAATGTATCATATAGATAAATTATAAGGAACTTTCCAATTTCACCAAAAATCAGATGCTTCTTTGTTAACATAATTATAAAAGCCTGTGATGCATGACATATTTAGGAAACAACCAAACACTCCATATATGGGATGATTTTTGAAAGTTTAGATTCCAAAGTATGAAGATACTGCTAATAGACTATATTTAGCGATATTATATTATATTATGGAAGAGACAACTGCATGCGTTTCCATAATTTGGTTCATAATCGACAAAGAATACTTTTTCCTGACTTGTGTTTCATTGTATTTTTGTCCTATTTGTGTNCATATTACGGTTTTTATTCATATTAATGATAAACAAAATGTATCATATAGATAAATTATAAGGAACTTTCCAATTTCACCAAAAATCAGATGCTTCTTTGTTAACATAATTATAAAAGCCTGTGATGCATGACATATTCAGGAAACAACCAAACACTCCATATATGGGATGATTTTTGAAAGTTTAGATTCCAAAGTATGAAGATACTGCTAATAGACTATATTTAGCGATATTATATTATGGAAGAGACAACTGCATGCGTTTCCATAATTTTGTAACTAAATTATGGAATTAAGTTGAACTATTTTGTTTTATTGCATACAAATATTTTCGCTCAATATCACAGCACTTATACATACAGTAAACAGTCAGTTAGGTGTGGCGAACACAAGTCTAAATAAAGACGATGTAAAAACTAGTGCAGTTGCACAGAAAGGCCATTCATTACTCACAGTTGTTTTTTTTTTTAATTTCAACAACACAATGCGTTAACCGAACTAAAAATCAATATGGTAAATGCACACAGTGTGTATTTATAATTAACATAGTTTTCAAGACAAAGGAATCTTCCACACACGTAAGACGTCCAAAGTAGTCTTGGGTTGGTTTCGCCTATTTCCGAGAGGGCTCATCTATTAGAGACAGCGTTCCATTGAACTCCTTTTCCGCAGTCCTTAAGAAATGAACGGCAACAAAATCAGACGGTTCACATCTGCTGAACAAACATGGCTTCTCGCTGAGAAATGTGTGGAACCTGGCAAATCTCACGGCAGTTATTTCCAGAATCTCGGAGAAGCAAACAAATCCAGCGGCAAAGGAGCAAAGCGGTTTCATTGAAGGCACCGCAGGCAAACATTTACACGTAGCAAGAAACCTTAGAGAAAAAACCTCAGTATCGATGTTTTCCGTCACTTGCTGTGCGGGTTTTCCAGTTATTGATTTGTTTGACGGCATTAAATTGATGTGGTGGACATCATATACTCCAGAGGTAGTTACATGTTTTACTAAATAAATAATTTATAGAATAGCAGTTACCAACACTTAAAAAAAATATATATTTTTTTTAAGATGACGAAGGCTTTGATACGAACAGTGGTGATATAGCCAACTTACTTCATGCTTGTCTTATATAAGTTTGAAAACCGCAATTACCAATTCTTTTGGGGCCGCGGTGGCGTAGTGGTTAGAGTACTCGCCTCTCACCTGGGCGAACCGGGTTCGATTCCCGGCGGGGTCGCTCCCGGATTTTCGCACGTGGGAATCGTGCCGGACGATGCCACTGGTCGGCGNAGTTCACATGCAGTGAGAACTGGGACATGGCAAAGGCCATGGTGCATCCGGCGGCCGAGCTCCGCGCATGCTGCATGCATCCAGCATTGCTATGCGCAGAGCAAACTTCGAACACCTCTTATGACGCTTCGACGTTTTGTATGCTGATTCTGTATGCTGTGCTTAGCGTGAAATGAAGTCATTTTATCTGCTTTAATGCCGTTTATTTCGCAAACTAAGGGCTTTACGCANTGTTTCGCCAAAGAATATTTTCTAATTACTTTTGATCACAGATTCGTGTGGTGCAGCAGTTCTTATACGCGAATTACCTGACAGCCTGTGTATACACTTACATTCTTTGGTCGAAAGGCAACGATTAATTACCACAAAATGTTTAGTATCTGGAACTGGCGTACTCTTTCAGAAATAACAGATTTTCGTAAACTCTCACCATATTACGGTTTTTATTCATATTAATGATAAACAAAATGTATCATATAGATAAATTATAAGGAACTTTCCAATTTCACCAAAAATCAGATGCTTCTTTGTTAACATAATTATAAAAGCCTGTGATGCATGACATATTCNGGTCTGCGCTGCGGGAGGTCCTGGGTTATAATCCTAGGTAAGGCATGCGTGCTGGTTTAAGTTATCTTATGTTATAAGTAAGTTTGTAAGCCGCCCCTGATAAGATTTCAGGCATGACACTCGGGGTGGTTAGTAAGTCCTCTCCAGTTCCAATTCAGTACTGGTAATTTGTCAGCCAGTGAAGTGGCAGTTTGATCGTGTCCCAATAAAATGGTTTTTTTTTTTCATATGTAGCAAGTTAAACAACAAGTGATAGTATCCTAAGTGGATTAAACATGGTTTAACTCATGAAAATAAATTTTGAATTTAAAGTTATTTTATTGTAAGAGCTGGATAATAAGTAGCTGAACGTTATTATGTTAGCATTATTGAACATTGTCCATTGCCGACCTTAAGACTAAACAAAATAAAAGTCTCACACTCCTTACGATTGGTTATAGAGTACAGTGTCTCACTTTAAGAGGGGGACATATTCCAGGTACCGAAACGATGTGAAGACATGTAATTATTATTGTGTTATCGTTGTGTCCTCTCTATTGGTTTATTTATTATCTCTGATTTTGTTGTGGTTCCTGTGTTGTTCATAGTGATGAATTGATTTACTTTGGTTCATAATCGACAAAGAATACTTTTTCCTGACTTGTATTTCATTGTATTTTTTGTCCTATTTGTGTGTGTGTTTAGTTTTTATTGTTCAACTGTGTCCAGTCATATTGTTTTTGCACTCTTTGTTCACTTGTGTCGTTTTTTCGTTTTTGTCATCGTATTCTCTTTTATTTTGGCTTGCTTTTGTTGTCTGCCTTGTTTTATAACACGTAGTTTGTTTATCTTTTTGTCGTTCTAATAATAACAATAATAATACATTTAAATACATATATTGGTTTTGTTTTCACGAGGAAACAGCTTTTCCTAATTATCTGTCTGTGGTGTTGTAAAATAATTTTCGTTTTTTGTCTTACTGAGTTCTGTAAGTGTGCTATTTTTATATTATTTAGTCCTATGGTCGGCAATGGACACAGTTCAATCATACCAACATAGTAACATGAACTCACCATTACCATTAAACTTAAAAAGAAGTAGCTGAACAGTGAAACTACAGTTACTTACTGACGCTCTCTGTCGCTTTCCTTGGTTCGTCTCGTTCCAGCGGGCGAAGGTCAGAGTGTGAAGGGCATCCCTGGTAATCTGAGGAGTGCGCGGAGATTTACAAAGGGGTGCCGCCACGCGTGCCAGATATTCACGATTTTCCTCGATACCACCTCAGAATAAACAGTGATAGAATGAAGATGCGATATGACAGGAGAATGTTGGACGAGGTATTTCAAGGACAACTAGTGTGGCTGAATAAACCCTTAAGATGCCAAAAGGGTACTGCCCAAAGCTACAGAAATGTTGGGAAGGCCCCTGCAGGATTCTGAAGAAGAATAATTATGTTTTTCGAATTTGTCGCAAAGATCTTCGTACGAAGCGTAATGTTATCAACATCGATCAACTGGCACTCTACGAAGGTCCGGATGTTGCAATGTTTTTACGGGACGAACAGACTTGAAGAGGAGGCAATGTTGCATGCTACTACTCTGCATCGCTTCCCTTGCTCCGTCCCGCTCGATCGTACGAAGGGCAGTGTGTCAAGGGCACGACTCGTTAGCCAAGGAGTGTGCAGATATTTACAAAGAGGTGCTGCCGCGCATGCCATATAAATGCTTTAGAGACTCGTGTGCTACCGTCCTTGAGCGGATTGAATTTCTGGTGTTACCGTTGCAAGAATGTTTTGGTCATCGCCCTAGCCTCTATCAGCGAGAGTCTGGGTTCGTGGAACATTCTGGATCGGGCCAGTTTGTCTATTTAAGCCGCGATGCGCCTCCGAGCCGACATATTGAGAGTTTGGCGGGTTGTGCGACCTTAAGAGCCAGGTGTGCGAAGACAGCGAAGACGACGAGCCAGCAGAGCGTCGAGTGGCGGCGAGAGTGAAGTCTGCGGACTGCGAGCATTGGTACAGTGAAAAGAGAGACTGGCCGGCGGGACTGTTGAACTGGATGCCTGAGTGTAACACATTTGTAATGATGGCAATAGACAGTTAGATTGAATATGTGTAAATAATAAGTGCGAATTAAGTGACTGTGACCAATATAGGAACAGTGATATGGACTTTACTTAGAATTGAGATTTACATTAAATATTGCATTCACTGATATTGCAAGACTGATGGAGGTAGGTAGTTTATTGTTGTGAATATTAGCACTGTATATAGTTATGGAGTTATAAGTAAATTAAAAATTAAATTCAGTTCTTTTATTTAATTATTAAGACTTCCACTCTTCTGATCTCGGATACGCCCAAGGTGTCTAGTAACAATTCTTACGATGTCAGAGCTACAATATTGTAACATCCTCAAAGAGTTATCGGAAGTTTCGTTCGTAGTGAAATACCTAGCTCGGGCAAAAATTTATTTTTACACTATTTATTTTTAAGGTAAACAGTCTCTCGACGTACATATGCGTATTTTTCAAACAAAGTTTTAAAAAATTGATAAAAACGTAGTCACGAAATATATGGAAGTTCCGTACAATTACAGAAGTTGCATGATTGACAGCGACTATGTTTCTGCGAAGTTATTTAATTGCATCTGAGTGTCGTTATTATACAAATGTATCCAAGTAGTTTTACTAGTACTTTTTATTAATCGTAATAAATACTAAAAAAAATTATATTCCTCGCTTATAATAGATTTGAACCCTAAATCTTTTGATAACAAACGTGCATGGGTTTCTGAGATATATATGTATGTGTGTGTATATATATATAGCCTTATTTCTAAGAGCTTGAGGCACTGAAGAGTTAATCCCTTTACAATTTCATTTTTTTTTCTAATCGAAGCAATTTCTTGAACGGTTGGCGACAAGCATATAAGCGAAAATTGAATGAGACTAAAGAAAACAGAACAAAAGAAAAAAAGCAGCGGAAATTTAAGACGCAATCTCGAAGCAAGGAAGATGAATGGGGATTTTGTTTACTTCGCCTATGGAGAAGAACGAGGGTAGATGGATTACGTGAGAAGCATGCAAAAAGTGCTAGTGTGAAGGTTTCTCCAGAGCTGAAGAGAAGAAACGATTTTTCTCTTGTCGACACACTTTACCGAAATTGCGCATCAGCGGTGTGAAAGCTACCGTCTGTTCAAAATCATGTAAAAGTAACGATTTTAAAACGGGACTTTAAAGCCAGGCGGCTGCGTCTTCGAATAAAATATATTTTCTTGTGTGTCTAAATCGAACATTTTCAACTGCATCCGGAATCTCATCACGTTGTTCACATGTTCGTGTCGGCTCACGGCGTAGAAGCCGGCGCGGATACAAGTCTTCTGCGGCACCCGGCGACCATTCACTTCCGTCGCCTGTCAATAAATCTTTGACGTATGAACCTTGAACATATCTGTGGACTTAACTGTCGGCAGTTGAGACGTATCAACCTCAACCTGTCAGACAAAGCATTAAAAAAAATATCGAACTATCGACATGCATTACGTGTCGATATCGACTTTGACAAGTCGACTTGTCGCGAAACCATAATCGGGTACCCGTAATTTGATAGAAAAGTCGATTTGCAGAATTTACTGCCAAAATGCTCGTCCGTCTTCAAACATCTCCTGCCATACGTCCGTTCTGCTAAAATAATAATTTTCATTAATATAAATTTATTAATATACCCTTCTACTTAGAGATATTTTCCGTTCTTGAGAAACAAAAGGAAGGAAGCATTAAGGGCGACAAACTCACTCGCATCAAGTGTTTCGTCGCCTCTACACGTAAAGCTCCGAAATGGCGTGTAGACTTTCCGTCGTACAAAATTTACTGGATAATCTTACATTAATGTCGGCAATATATTTTGAAACACTTTCAATGTTTTACTTTAAAATAAAGGTCACTGCTTATACACTGAAGAGCAAAAAAAAACCGGTACACCTGGCTAATATCGCGTAGGGCCCCCGCGAGCATGCAGAAGTGCCGCAATACGACGTGGCATGGACTCCACTAATGTCTGAAGGTATGCAGGAGGCAATTCCCACCATGAATCCTGCAGGGCAGTCCACAAATCCAATCTGCGCCAATTTGAGAAAGGTTTGCACGTCTGTCACGTTTAATGATTCTCGTCAGTCGTCGTTTGTCCCGTTCGTTCACGATCTTTTTCCGGCCGCAGCGATGTCGAAGATTTGATGTTTTACGGGATTCCCAATTTTTACGGCACACTCGTGAAATGGTCGTACGCAAAAATCCAAATTGTATCGCTACCTCGGAGATGCTATGTCCCATCTCTCGTGCGCTGACTATAACACCACGTTCAAACTCACTTAAATCTTGATAACCTGCCATTGTAGCAACAGTAACCGATCTAGCAACTTTACCAGACGCTTGTTGTCTTATAAAGGCGCTGTCGACCGCATCGTATTCCTCTGATTGGTTCCATACCTCTGTTACTTGCATACGCACGCCTATACCAGTTTGTTTGGCTCTTCAGTGTATTAGCTACAAGTTTATTTTTGCTTCAGATACATTAGCGCAAGGATGGGCCTAACAGTACAGTATTTGTGTTGTAAAGGCTTTATCCAGTGCAATCAGAAAGACGCGTAGTTATTATACCTCGATAACGTTAATATTATCACGTGGCAGAAATATATATGACATGCAGAAAGAAGACACTTAGGAGGTATTTCTAAATTTCGCGTATAACCACTAACCTGATAAAACAAGTAAATAATTTTGACATTGAAAAAATTTATTTGGTAGGATATACGGGAAGCAAATATTTAATTGTGGCGTCAATTGTTTTCAGCGGAAGTAGGTGGACTACTCAAACATAATGAGAGCTTTATTCACTCAGATGTTGTAAGGTTTACTGTACTCGGGTCAGGGAGAAACCGAGGTTCCTTACGGGAAAGTTTGTCTTAGGGAAAATTTCCTCAGAAAGGTACGGATGTGTTCAAAACACACCTCTGTTAAGTTGGCGAACATGTGGGAATTCTGTTTATTTACGTGTAAACGTTTGTGTTTGGAATGAAGTGTGAATACTGCTTGTGCGAATATCAAGCATCAACTTTATTGTGTAACTACAGTATTATACAAGCCCTCCAATGATGTTTGCATCTCCAAACACTACAAATACCACTGTGTTTTGTATGTCGTTTTGGTAAACATGTTATTTTAATTAGAAAATTCATGAAATTAAGGGCGAATTAAGATAGTGAAACCTCACGTCGTGGCAAGCTGCATCTTTGTCATCTTTGAAGATCAAGAACATTTTGCGCGATGTTGTTTGCACGCTGTGTTGGCATTAGCGTGTCACCCCCAGTTGTTTGTGACCGACATATGATTATTATGTATAAGATTTATATTTTCCATGTAGCTTGTTCCTTTAATTTTACATGGCGCGCTCTTCCTTCAATTTCTATGGCGCCACTAACTTGAATTTATTTGAAGTTTTTAAATGACTGAAATATTGAGTTATACTGTGCGGTATTTTAAAACCAATCGTCCTTGATAAAGACGAGCTTGTGCCTAACTGCTTATAACACGTACAGCTAACAGAAAATTATATTAGAAAATTAAAATAGTTTTCTCTGTACTTTCAGTGGTCCGATAATTTGACACTAAGTTACGGGCAAATTATTATTTTGCTTGCAATATGGGAACTCTACCAGAAATGAATAATCCAGAGTACGATAATATAAACGAGAGAAATACATCACTTCTAACTAATACTTGCAAACATACTAATATTTGAATATACGCTATCCATGGTGAAGTGATCCCTATTTGAAGCCCTCTCATTTGGAAAAATAGTAAATAAATATATTTAATTGTAGCCTTAGACGTTAAGTTTCGAGTTCGGTGGAATATATACACTGCGTTTATTACTTTCATGGCAATATTTAGTAAAAAAGTAGTGGAAGGATAAAAAGATTAATAGTAAAAAAAAAATAATAACTAAGGCCTCAAAAGTGCTCATTTTACCATGCACAGTTAATAATTATCTTACTTCTTTTTTTGGCAAAAGCGCTAGAAAATTTGAGAGTGGAATTTTGTTGAGAACCAATCCTTTAAAATCCCTACGGCACATTAGCGATTTCCACTACAATGCCTGTCATGAAGAAAAAATTTTCATTTCTTTTATCACATTAAAATTAAGTAATTGTGTAATTAATTTGGCTAAATCTAGTTTTAGGACAGAAAACTATAGAACATGGGCTCACATTTCGTTAAATTTGCACCCCAGAGCGAAGAATAAATTTAACTTGCACGTAGGTTCTAACACAATAAAAGTTGAAAAATGTAACAGAATTACATTCACTATAGGAAAATTGCAATTATCACATTTGTTCGTATAATGCAAAACCAATGACACGTGGCTGCGAACATTTGCATTTGCCATAGTTTTGTAATTGTGCCATTGAATGAAGTAAACGATATACGGCGTTGTCGAGTGGAATGGACGTGACGCACGTAGCCAGAGAGCGCGTCGTTTCCAAGACGAGTTTGCGTAAGCCGAGGCTTGCACGCGCACAAAAGCAGAGTCGACCTCGCGGCCGCGTTATCCATCGATAAATCGATACTGCGGGGGGCAGCGCAACTATTTCCAGCGGCTTAGCCACCCTCTGACATTTGTGTCGATTGCCTGGCGACAGCGAGAGGTATTGCAAGTACGAGAGCGAGACCCCGGGTTCAGTTCGGCTCCGTCGTGCACGGCAGCTTCAAACCCAGTTTCATGCCGGGCGCGAGTTCTGGGTTCGATGGCGCGTGTGTGTTGTTTACATACGTCATGTCAGGTCATTTTAGTATATTCATACGAGGGAAATGTTTGTTCCAGTCAACAAAATACTTGTTTGTGTACGGCCAAATACATGTTTCGTAGCCCCAACAAGCTATTTTGTTGAGTAAACAAAACACGAAAAGCAACTAAATTAATTTTGTTCATGTAACAAAATACAAGTTTGAATAAACGAAACCTCTGTGTTGGGCCAAAATAAATTAGACTGTCAACGAAATATTTATGTAGTTGAATCAACAGTAGGTATATATTTGATAGGCTACTCATTTGATTGACTGCATCCCAAAATGCTGATCGAGAGTTCGTTTGTAATTTTAGTATCTAACAATTACGATAGCAACAGTACTTTATAGTACATTCATTAATGCCTAATATTAGTAGGAAAATCCTAATACAACAAGTTCAACAGAAAATTTAAGAATAAGGCTGTAAAACGTAAAACATTTAATGCCGCCAGTTGTCCAGTATTCGAAATGTATGTATTAAAAAAAATATTCCAAGGTCGACGGCTAGGCTCTAAGTTTTTATGTAATAACCGAAAATATTTAATGTGCGTAGAATTCTTATAGTTTACATGCCACCAAATTAGAAGAACAAAATATTTAATTGCCCCTATACAATTAATTAATTTGGTTTTTGATCAAAGTAAACTTACAAACTTCTTTTTATTCAACAAAACGTCTTTCTCGGTGTAGCAGCGCTCTGATTAACCTACATGTATAAAGCCAGACGACAAGAATTGTACAAAAAAACTAACTTAACTTTACTAAGTGTATGCTTCCTATAACTACCACATTTCTACACTGCTGGCCATAAAAAACTGCAACACCAAGAAGGACGCACCTGAGCCTAGAATGGGGGAATGCACATGCGCAGGGTAGGAAAATGACATGATTGGTTGTTCAGCCGAGTGGCGCAGCACGTGTGGCAGTGGCAACACCGATAAGTGGTATATAAGTGGAGGTCGGGAAGAACACGACAATCATACGAAGAGGTTCCCGCATTTGACTGCGTGAGGTTAGTGTCCTATCGGGACTGTGAATTAGAATACAGCAAAGATGGTTAGCGTTGGAAGAACTGCAACCACAGTGGTGCGGGTATGGGATCAGTGGAGCGAGGAGGGACGGGCTGAGAGACGTTGAAGGAAGTCAATGGTCCCGTCGTAGCATCAAGTGCGAGGACAGACATCTGGCGTGCATGGTGATTATGGAGCGTACANGGAAGTCAATGGTCCCGTCGTAGCATCAAGTGCGAGGACAGACATCTGGCGTGCATGGTGATTATGGAGCGTACAACCCCATCAAACACCCTCGCTCAGGAGTTCAGGCACGTGGCACATCAATCTGTGTCCGCATGCAAGGTTCGTCGCCGTCTGCAGCATCAGGGCATCATGTCTATGCGACCATTACTGTGGCTGCCACTGACTGCTCATTACAGGTACCTATGGCTACAATGGTGCGTGGAACATATGGCCTGGTGGGACTAATGACAAGCCATCGTCATCTCAGACGAATCCAACTTCTGATTGCAGCACCGTGTGTCTGGCGGCACTATGATGCACACCTGGGGCTTGTGATTGTGGACAAACTTCGTTCACGAACGATATTGCGTTACATATTGTCGTATGTGAAGCTCACCGAGCTTTAATGACGTCATGATTCGTTTGGCTGAATTTTTCCTATATTCACGATATAGAGAGTCAAGATGGTGAACACAAGAGTAAAGTACACCAATTACCGTATATATTTGTTTAAATTGTTCGTTTGAATGATAATGTTGGGTTCTGTAAAATGTATTTATACGCTAAATAATATTTAATGCCACTCAAAATCAATTATAATAGCTTAACATAGGNGGGTTCTGTAAAATGTATTTATACGCTAAATAATATTTAATGCCACTCAAAATCAATTATAATAGCTTAACATAGGAATAATTGGAAAATAAATATAAGTTTTAAAGTACGTGACGTAGCATTGTTGTATTTTCCATTTGCGCCCGTAACTGTTGTTTATCAACATAACATAGCACGCAGTTACACACGTGTGTTTGCTCGCCAAATAAAAAATGCCAACNCGTAACTGTTGTTTATCAACATAACATAGCACGCAGTTACACACGTGTGTTTGCTCGCCAAATAAAAAATGCCAACAGTCCATAGTTTTCTTTTATACCTTTAAAACTGTTACGAACACTTTTTTAATTTGTACATCTCCCAAAATAGTTGGTTTTACCTAGGATACACTTGTCTAAGTAATAGTGTTCACTTATTTGGACAACTAAGTCTGGTTGTTGATAAAATTTATTTATATTTATTTACTAACAATCATAACACATTGAAATAAATCCGACCTTTTACTGAGTGAAATAAACATGTCGTTTTACAGAGAGCATAATACGTAGCAATTTTCGGATGCGTAAAAACAGTTTTAAACTCAAGGAGGTTGTATACATTACCGTATATAAACCTCCTTGGTTAAACTCCGGACAGAATGCCATTGCCAACTTGAAACATTTTTACAAACTGTGTGACATTCCCTTTTCCATAAACAAAAACATTTGCAGTGAAACAATACTTAATGCAAATACTTACAAAACATATACTCATAATAATGAAATTAATTAAAATTGCTTTGTGCAGTCAATCTGTTTTAAGAAAATCTTAGAAGTGGTAACCCAAATGAGGTTATGTNGGGTTCTGTAAAATGTATTTATACGCTAAATAATATTTAATGCCACTCAAAATCAATTATAATAGCTTAACATAGAAATAATTGGAAAATAAATATAACTTTTAAAGTACGTGACGTAGCATTGTTGTATTTTCCATTTGCGCTCGTAACTGTTGTTTATCAACATAACATAGCACGCAGTTACACACGTGTGTTTGCTCGCCAAATAAAAAATGCCAACAGTCCATAGTTTTCTTTTATACCTTTAAAACTGTTACGAACACTTTTTTAATTTGTACATCTCCCAAAATAGTTGGTTTTACCTAGGATACACTTGTCTAAGTAATAGTGTTCACTTATTTGGACAACTAAGTCTGGTTGTTGATAAAATTTATTTATATTTATTTACTAACAATCATAACACATTGAAATAAATCCGACCTTTTACTGAGTGAAATAAACATGTCGTTTTACAGAGAGCATAATACGTAGCAATTTTCGGATGCGTAAAAACAGTTTTAAACTCAAGGAGGTTGTATACATTACCGTATATAAACCTCCTTGGTTAAACTCCGGACAGAATGCCATTGCCAACTTGAAACATTTTTACAAACTGTGTGACATTCCCTTTTCCATAAACAAAAACATTTGCAGTGAAACAATACTTAATGCAAATACTTACAAAACATATACTCATAATAATGAAATTAATTAAAATTGCTTTGTGCAGTCAATCTGTTTTAAGAAAATCTTAGAAGTGGTAACCCAAATGAGGTTATGAACATCAACAAATTACTTCAAAAGCATTGAGTTTAACTGAAATGAGTCTAATTTATAAAATGGAAAATATTTTACAAAGGGAAATAACTATGCGTGCTATTTTCATATTGTTTGCAATTGTGTACGATGTTGTGATAGGNAAAATATTTTACAAAGGGAAATAACTATGCGTGCTATTTTCATATTGTTTGCAATTGTGTACGATGTTGTGATAGGGCCTATGTATTCATAACGAATTATCTCAGTACTAGAAACTTTAAATGTAACAGCCGAATGTGAAAAAAACGGTACTATATATTGTATAATGTTAAGCTTTGCCTACATTTTCTACACTTATTTCACTTGCCTTCTGTAATAAATTTAAAAAANATATATTGTATAATGTTAAGCTTTGCCTACATTTTCTACACTTATTTCACTTGCCTTCTGTAATAAATTTAAAAAACAAGCGTCTTGCAAATCTAAAAAGAAGTACTGCAAAATGAAAAAGAAAAGGAAATGTTGGAGCTCTTTTTNAAAAAACAAGCGTCTTGCAAATCTAAAAAGAAGTACTGCAAAATGAAAAAGAAAAGGAAATGTTGGAGCTCTTTTTTTGCCGTTGCAGTATAAAGGTAAAACTTTCTGAATTTACAGGTCCTTTTTACTTCTTTTTTTATTTTCGTAGAGACGCGACATTTCGCGTGCTTTTGTGGTCGACGGGCGATGTCCGGGGCTCGTGTTTTGCCGTGAAGATGAACGTAACCTATATGCGATGAGCAAAACAAATGACAGTCGTAATCATACTGAACGCAACGGCGTCATAAATAAAAGAAGAGGAACGGAGTAGGGTGCTCCGTCACCACGCTCGATAGAGTATCGTTCGCTAGCGAAGTAAACCGTTACTCTTCGATCGAACTTTGCGTTTAGAAGTGTTAGGAACCAGCCCCCTGGCCCAGTCATTAGTTATGCGCCATCACTCCGGTCCAGCAGCTGGAGTTATGATATGGGATGCCATTGGACTCCAGTCCCGCTCGCGGCTAGTCCACATCGTCAGTGCGATTACCAGCAACCATTATAGGCGAAGATGTTGGAAGCTGTCGTCCCCTATCTTCAGAGCTAGCCTCAGGCCCTGTACCAAAAGTACAATGCGCGACCGAATGTGGAACACATCGTCCGACGGTTTCTGGAAAACCGCCATGTCACCCTACTTCCTTGGCCTGCACGTTCACCATCGGAAACGAGTGGTTCATGGTGGAACGGCGACTGACCTATCACAGGACACCCGCGGCCACACGCATCGAAGCAGCATGGGCGGACATAGTCTCTTCCTCTGAATGTCGCGTCTTGTAACAAAAGTTATTGCCGCCCGTGGTGGAGTAGAGATTTCTCAATGTTCTATACGTCACAACGAGCTGCAAGAGTCACCACGTCACCTGTGTATGACGGGTATTCTGTCCAATAAATCTGGATGTGGTACCTCACTTCCTTCTTGGCGCTGAAATTTTAATGACTAGCAGCCTAAAAGAGGTTTTTAAAACTTACAAATTGACAACCATTTTTGCCGATTACTAGAGACCCTGAATTTTTACAGTTCATGTGACGGCTAGGATCAATTCGACAAATGTGTGTACAAACTAGGCGCCGTCATTTGTTCATTGTCTGATGTCTCTATATCATGTGTGCCAGGTTGTACTTGATTATCTCTGTCTCTTTATACACGCGTGTAACTGGTTCACAGTCATGCAGGGCGTATAGGAAACGAGTGGCCAAATAACAAAAAAAAAAAATACAGGAAAGTACAAATTTTTAAAGTCTATCCTGGAGCCGCTTGAACTCGCGAAATTCCAATATCTTCAGTGACATACAAGGTATTGAAATGTTGTCTCTGCGACCATATTTAATTTCTCTGTACATAAATCACTGTCTGTTAAATGTCACCGCTCGAACCCTTGCCTCGCACGTGAAGTTCAAACTTTGCAAGGAAGGAAATGAAGTAACGGCCTCGAGTTCGCGACAGCACCAAACAACTGTTGAAGGGGGGGAAAGTGTCGGAATAGGTGGGTGGGATGGAAGGGAGAGGTTTATTCCCCCCACGTCTTGTCTGACACGATGATGTATTTGCCTCAAACATGCCAGCCCTTCTACCGCCTTGCTTTGCCTCGCTCCCTAT